>JARHVA010007426.1:0-257500 GCA_037957365.1 Torreya grandis
GATACTAGATACATCTTACTAGAACTAATCAATAAATACCTTCATCTATACTTTAAATTATTGCTCATCCATGAAGGAGCCATCAAGCTTGGTCACTCTAGTGATCATGGCATCCTTAAATAAGTAGGTTATCTTAAATTCAATTTTATCAAAGGATGTATTTTCATCTTTTAGTTGATCCAACCATGTTTTCAAAATTATCCTCCTATTTATGAAGATGGTCTATGTTTGAAAAATGTCTTAAAGAGGAAAGACTTTTAGTACAATAAACTTATTACTTCTTACCACTCTTGGTAATTTTTCTAACTTAGTGTCATAAAGAGCAAGACTTAGGTCAAGTTTAATCATCCCCTTAGCTTTCTTGATTCTATCCTCTTGAGTTTTCTTCATAACTTTCTAAAAATTAAAGACATTGACCATATCATTGATTTTTGAAATCACAGTGCTATCTGACACTATTGGCAATACTTGTTCCTTTATCCCCGTCAGCTCTTCTTACATGCCCTTCATTAAGGCAATAGTAGATTATACTTATGCTTTCACTACAAATATTGGGTCCTCTACATGTTGTTGTACCTCTCTAGGTCTGACCTCCCTCTTCTTAGTCAGAGTGAAGAGTGTTTATTCACTCACCTATATCACAACTAAGATTGACTGTGGTTGTTCCACTTGTCTCCTCACTAGTCTCTTCATAGTGTCAGTAGCCACTTCAAACCTAGTGCCAACTTGGGGTGAAGCTTGGATTGTTTGAGGCCTTCTTTACCTTATTGTCTATATCATGTCCCTTACCTAATTTATGGTGGATAAAATTTATAGCTATATGGGAGATGGTTTAATGGGAGTTTTTTAAAAGAGGAAGAAGATAGGGCTGCGGTTAGGATATATAAATTGGTTGGATCTAATTCACCAAGTGGATCAAATAAGGACTTGACATGACCCATGTTGAGTACAAATGAGGGTAACTTTGAAGGCTTAGTCATTTTAGCTGATGTGGTAGGGTGAAGTGGTTTATGTAAGGGGTACCTTTGAGATGGGGCTTAATGGCCTCGTAGATGTAGGGGAGCCAAGGGTGAGTGATGTATGTGTAGTGGCTACCTAGGAAGGATTAAAACCCATAGATTAGATTAAAAAAGTACTTTGGGAACTTAGTGGAGGTACAAAATTTTTAGTGGCATGGGAGATGAATTGGGGAATGGTATCTCCAAAGGAACTATTAGTAGGGGATGTGAATATGAGAGTGGGGGAAGTAGTATAAGTAAGAGCAGTTGTAAATGTAATAATGACTGAAAAAGAAGATAATGGTGGATTACTTGCAGATGGAGATATGGAAGTTAATGGAGGGGACACTACTCTTCTCATTGTATCCTAAGGGACCTCTTCCTTATTTAAACCTTTTCAATAATCCTCCTAGCTAGTGAATATAGTCTTTCAAATGAGACCTTAATTCCTTATTACCCTTCTTCAAGATCAATGACATTGGGATCTAGTTAGCCTATGTCTTCTATGGTATATTCCTTAGTAGATATAGAGATTATTATAGGCTCTTTTGAAGGGCAAAGTTGGTTACATATCTCTTCTTGTTTATAAATTAGATACATGTTTTGTCCACTTACAATGGCCTTAAGTGGAGGCTTGTAGGGCCTATTTATGATAAGAGGAACATTATCCTCTTTTTCCTCCTCTTATTTATACTCATAGTCTACATTAAACATGTTCCCATGAGTTAGTGGGAACTAAGGATTTATTATGTCTTCCTTTTTCCTTTCTCCATAGAGCCTCATTTTGAGTGTTATATAATTCCTTATAGCATTTCTTAAGACTACCTCATAATTCATTACAATGATGTATATCCATTCATATACCTCATCTTGGTTCTTAAATTCCATAGTAAAATCCATTTTAAACTTGAGTAAGCATTTGTCAATGACTTAGTTTGGATCCCACATCCTAAATTCATCCTTGGGAAATAGGTATGAGTCCCTATGCCTTGTTGCCACTATTATTTCTTGCCATTTCATTACCTTAGCTCTTCTTATTTGGTAAGGATCCTTATGGAGGGGGGATTTTTCTTCCTCATGAATATGCCATCAAATCCATGGAGTAGATGGTAGGATATCTCCTCCTATACCAAATTCATAAAATACATACCTGGTCAACCTAAGGGGAACCACCATCACCCCTTCCACTAGGATATTCATGCAATCAGAGCAGAGTTAAAAGTTACCTATTTATCTTAGTGCCTATTTAACATTTCATGGAACCCTTTGAATTTCACATTTAGTGATTAAATTATAAATAGGGGGTATAAATAATTTATAATTGTTTTGATATGGTGCCTCAAGTGGTGAATGTGCATCAAAAAATATGTTTGGGGCACAACTTCATCTTGTTTTAGAGTCCATTTATTTGGTCCTAATTTTTTAGTCACACATATGAAATCCAATAAATAAATTATCATAAAGAATGGAGCCCCATTCTATAAAGTATCATGCATGGCATAGACCAAGTTATTACTAATGATGTCCCCAAGTGAGGGAATCTATTGATCTTAAATAGTTATTTGAAATAGTGGGATGACCTTTATATCAACATATCCAATGTATGAATTATTGAATACTTTATTTAGCAGGGTAAGGCCAATCTTGAAGCCCTTTCTAAACCAAGAAATGGGTATATTCCCTTGGTCATCAATGAAAAATCTAGTTGGGTTTGTTACCCATGAAGCTAAGATTATCTTTGGCTTGTGTTCCTCTTACCAATTGTCAATAATTCTCTAGTTGTAGTCCAAATATGGTAGGGATAAGTCATAATATTTTTCAAAACTTAGCCTTACAATGAAGGCAATGGGAAACCCTTGGTTCATTCACTTGAGCAGTCCATATTTTCATCTTGACCTCTGAAAGATGCCATAGATTAGGTCAATGCATGACATGACCTCTTATTTTGTTAAAACTTTATGGAGGCCAACAAGTTGCATTGAAATGATCTCAAAAATGAAATGAATAATGTGTTGCATGGTCTTGAAATCATCAAGGTCCCTAGATCCTTCAAAATTGTAGTAGATATTACTATAATGCATGTCTCATAGTTTTAAGACCTTAGGGATGAGATTTGTCTCCTTAAAAATGATTGAATTATCATATTGAAATAATAAATCATCATTTACAAATATAATGCCTATAATAGAAGTAGAGGGTCCCATGTGTTCCATTTTTGTAGTGTTTAGGTAGCAATTAATGTCCTATTTTACTTCTCTATAACTTTAGATCATCAAAAATGGTGATTTCGATGTAGTCCATGCATTAGCTTGAGCTTGGTTGAATTGAGAATGCAAATAGTAGAGAGATAAAATGCTTAGGTCTTTGGATACAAATGTAGGTATCAATAATCAAGTTGAGTAGCCCTTTCTAGATTGTTTTTATTAATGAAAGGTTTGATTTTTATTCTAGTTCATGTCATATTAATGGTGAGCTTGTCATGTTTGCATTCAAAACACCCAAACTATTATTTTTTGCATTTAATTTCTTTTAGAGTTTGAATTTAGTTTTAATTGGATTTTGATTCACCATCAATTTTAGATTTGAATCTAAAGGTTATCACCTTTTGACATGTGTCATGCCACCTTAGATTTAATTACACCTTCATGGGGAACAAATTTGACTAAGCTACTTAGTTATCTCAAATCTAAACACATGGCACTTTTTTATTGTGTTTGGGGTCTTAGGATATAGCTCAGTGGAATGGGTCATTCATATTCTATCACATGGCATCTTTTTATTCATGGTGATATTTTGGAGGCAACCCTCTAATTTTGTTGGTTATGGGAGTGTCATCTATTACTTTCATAGGTAATTATATCTTCTTATTTTCTCAATGTCTTTCTTTCTAGTAATCATGGCATTCTTTTGATAGGCGTGCCCTTCAAAAGGCCTCTAGATAACTCTCAACAACTTTGTTTCAAATATGTGGCTCAATTGGAACTATGAATTTCTCTCAAAGATGGTCTAGATGATCTCAAGATTTATCCTCATTAAAATCCTATGTGGCATCATCACATAAGTTCAAGTGGGATATGAATTGCTCTTACAGGCAATTTAGTTAATCCTAGATCATAGCTCTATGGGAATAACAAGCAACATCATATCATGGGTCTAGTGGATACTTAGATAGAAGAAACATTGGCATGATAAGTGTCATCATCATGTGGGTCCAAGGTGGGTGCACATCACTCTTGTGAGCTTACATTCATCCTTCTACTACTTGTCACTCTTAAAAGGGACCTCAGGTAGTTGTATACCATTTAGCCTTGACTGAATAGCTTGGATGCATCCACATGTTATTCTTAGATATATTATGAGCTTTGGATTAGATGTAATGTGGAATTGACATGCATCAATCTTAGATAAATATGGAGGGGACACATGACATTTCAAAATATTATTTGATTTTGGATGGTCATGTTTAATACATCTAAAAATATCTTGCACGCTTCAAGATTACAATGGGATGCATGAAAAATTAGATTGAATGGGATTGCTCTTGAGAGATAGGATCGTTACATGTAGCTTATGTATTTGAATTCCAATAAAAAAATCCCTCATAATATTTTATTATGATGATATATCATACATGGGTTTCAAAGATTTGTTCCAAGTGTCATGCATGGGGTGATGAATTATTAAGGCATCGCTAAGACTAGCGAAGTGGACACCTATCCCTTTTAGGTCTAAATATTAAATTTGACATCCCATTATACATCACAAACCCCAATTTTAACTTTGACATCCTGCAAGGTCAAGAAAGAAGTTAAGTTAGACTTTGGAAAAAGTTAAATGCCTATAACAAGAAATTAAACAAGTCTAAAGCAAAATGACATAAGTAAATGCTTTCAACAAAGTAAAATGCTAGTATAGTAATATTCAATGAGGCTCATGGTTATCATGTTAATTTTAAAACCATGTAAGATTTTTTTGACAAAGTCCTATCTACAAATTTTTTAAGCATTCATGGTTAATAATCTATTATTTTGAATGAAACTTGAAGAAATTTTGCAATAACAAAAATATTTTCAAGTGTCAATAAGTATTTAAAAATGAAAAATTAAATATAAATTTATAGGAAGTATTAAATCATATTGGTTGTGTAGACAAAAGACTTATAAACCTTAGAATCTTAGGCATTTGGGAAAATTTAGGAAAGGAGGGTCCCCATTCTAGGAATAGGGTGTAATTGAGCATCAATAAATAGAGACCTTTGTGGGGAAATATTGAAAAATATTAGAATCCCAATATTCTATTCAAATATGAATAAAAAATTAATCACCTCATTATGATTCTCAGTCAATACCAAAACTACTTTTCATAACTAACGAAAGCTTACACATTAGAACTAGATTTTAAACCTTATAGACAATCATACTATGTATGTGTTATGAACTTCATTAACCATTGACATTAGGTTTAGAAATGATAAATTTAAAGATTAAAAAAATTAGACATTAAATGAATCAAGCATTGTTTAAGTTTAAATAATAATGCTTTACTAAATTAGGAATAACTTAGGTATTGCTCTAGTACCAGCCAAACATCCATAACCCTGATAGAGATACCTTTGGCTCCACTTTGGGCCTTACTCTATTGCCATCCAAGAATACATAGACCTAGTAGGGATTGCCTAAATCATCATTCATGGAATATAAATCAGTTTATGATTTCACTCATTGGTGTGCCATATATATATATACACCTGCATTCATAAACCAGAATGGTTAGGAACTAGAATTAGCCAATTATAAGGATTGTGTCAAGACATAGTTTAAATGTTATCCAATTTTAGGTAGGGATTCCTACTTAAGAAATTTATTTAGTGAGTTTTATTGACAATATGATGGCCCTCATACATTCAAACTTTAGTTCAAGAAAATTATCAGTCATCTAAAATATATTAAAGCCTTTAAATAACTTAGTATTTTTGTGAGAAGACTGACTTATAACTAACCCCAACCAGTTTTTATAAATTAGAATAAATGGTAAAGGCTTTCAAAATTTAGAATACTAATGTTTAAGATCAGAAATACCTTCTTCCCATTTTAGGATCAGATTGACACAAATTAAGCTAATGAATTTCTTTTCTAGAGGAATTATTATTAAATTATAGCACATGATAGAAAGAAAACACATAAAAAGATAATAGAGAAAGGAAACAATAAAAATAAAATTAGGAAAGCAAAGTGAAAAGTAAGAAAGGATAGAATATAAAATAAAGCTACTCTACTCTACCTACTCTAAATCAAGCTTATTGTACTTTCAAAATTTGAGCAAAAAATTAGAGAACTAATGTTTCATATATTACCCATTGATTGGTAGGGCTAAGTAATTCCCTTTCAAGTATTTGAGTAGGAATGTGTTTTCACCAAGTATCTCTACTACTTGATAGGGTCTGATCTAAAGAGGAGTGAACTTATCATGTTTTCCTTTTTTTGTGGGCCTTGTCCCATAATAGGACTAAGTCTAAGATTCAAAACACTTTAATTTTAGCTATCTTATCAAACCATCTCTTCACCACATCTTGATTCTTGTTGAAATTTTGCAATGATTCATCTCTAGCATCCTCCATTTGGATGATGTTTACTATCCTATACCACACCCTTTCATCATCTTCCATGTACTCAACTATGAAATCATAGATGGATAGCTTAAACCTGATGGGAAATCAGGGTATTCCTTCAGCACCTACTTGTATCTAATTCAGTCTTCCCATTAAATAGTAAGAAAGGGGATGCCTTGAGTGCTTACCTATACCTAGTTTGGTCTACCCATAGAGAAAAATTTAGTACAGACTGCTATTCTCTTAGTTTATTTTTTACAGATTTCTTGATGTAATTCATCAATTTTTTTATTATTGGATTTAGCCACTCCATCACCCTAGGGGTAGTAATTTGATGCAAGTTTGATGACTATTTGGTTATTTTAGTCCCATTCAATAAACTCTATAGAATAAAAGGCTGGGAAATTATCACATACCAAGGACAGGGGCATTCCAAATAGAGTGAACATGTTTTCTTCTAAAAACATGATGACATCATTTATTTTGCTATTTTTAGTGGCCATTAATTTAGTCCACTTGGTTTAATAGTCTATGGTACTAAGTACAAATTTGTGTTTAGATAAATAATTATGATTGATTATTATTATGAATTTGAGACCCCATTATGCAAATTCCTTCACTTTAATTATTGGTTGTAAAAGCATGGTTGCCTTTACTTCTCTTCATTAGAACACTTGACATTGGTGGCATATTCACACATGGGCATGTGCATCCTTGAAAATGATTAGCCAATAATAACCATCCCTTAAAATATTATTTATTGTGGTGTTCCCTGAAGGATGACAACTTCGCATCTTGTCATGGAAACTATCCCTGATTTTAGTTGATTCAGTTCTAGAAACACACCTTAGATAAATTACATCATAGTTCTTCCTATAGAGGAATCCTCTTTTGATAATAAAGTGAGACAATCTCAATATAAGGGAAATTTTTTTCTCTCTTTTTAGCTATGTGGGACACACTTGATTCATCAAGTAATGAACAATGTCTCTATACAAGTATCCACTAGGTACTTTTTTCACTTCCACATGTAAAACATCAATTGAAGGATCATTGTTTGTAATGAGTTGGATAAGACCTTGACCTCTTATTAACATAACATATTTTATTTATAAGTCATTTTCTTAAATCTTGGTCATTCACTTCCCTCTTCTTTCCCTGAGTTCATTCTATCACAACATCAATGTGATAGCTAGATTAGATATTAGGAAATATGTCTTATTTCTTAGGATGTAGTGTATGAATTTTTTATAGCCTTTAATAGTGCATAAACTTGCTTTTCTAGACTAGGATAATTTAGCTCTGCACTCTTCAAATTAGTGATCATGAAGGATATGGGGATGATCTTTGTCATCTTATTTTTGTGTTAAGATAGTAGTAATAATATGATCAATAGAAAAATAGTATAGATATAAATATTTATTAAAATTAAGACTTACTAAAATAGGATCTTGAACAATAACATCCTTGATGTCCTAAAACACCTTATTAACCTTAACTATCCCTTGTATCTTGTCATCCTTATTTATCATGATGTTAATTGGTTTTACAATCTCTATAAAAATATAGATAAACTTTCTCACAAAGTTGATTTTACCAAAGAAAGATTTCAACTCTTTTTTTCTACTTAGAACTTCCATCTTTGAAATAATATCTACCTTATTAGGGTTAATGGTCATACCTTCTAGAGTTATCACATGTCCTAAGATGTTAACTTTAGTCACTCAAAAGTTTTTTTTTCTTAGGGTTCAAGGAAATTCCATTCCTTCTACACTTCTCTAGAACTTGTTCCAAATGCATCATGTGATCTTCCCTTATTTTGGAAAAAACTATCAAATCATCCATGTAAATAATAATGCATTTACATATTAATTTTTGAAACACATGGTCCATTACTCTCTAGAAAGTTGCTCCTACATTGATAAGTATGAATGACATTCATTTTTAGTCAAATGTTCCCCATTTAGTTTTCAAGGTAGTCTTCATTTGGTCATTCTTATTTATCAAGACTTTGTTGTAGCCTAAAAATCCATCTAGGAATGACATCATTCCAGATCCACTTACCAATTGTAGGACTTCATCCAAATATGGCAAAGGGTAGTTATCCTTATTAGAGGATCTACTCAAATTATAGAAATAAACACAAAGTTTGATTTACCTATTATTTTTCTAGATTGGCACTAGGTTGACAACCCATGTCGAGTGTCATATAGGATAAATTATCCTTGCATCAAGTAATTTCTTTGCTTATTTGTAAATAAATGGTTCTGACATTGTATTTAATTATATTTTCCTCTACCTAAAAGGTTTAAAATCTTAATTTACTGGAATAGTGTGAGTGATAAACCTATTGTCAAATATCTTTAGGTCATTAATGACCATGTCATAACATCCTTGAATTTGGTTTAAAGGGTGTCATTTTTATTCAACTCTTTATTGGTGTAGACTATACCAATGTCGACATTCTATTCATTCCTATGATCTTTAAGGTTCATGTTGGTCATTTTTGGCCTCATACCAAGCTTGTGTCCAAATGGATCAGGTTGCTAATGGATGAGTAGATGAATAGATGGTTTAGATGGAATGAGTGGACCAGATACAACATGAAACTTGAAAATATTTTTAAACACTTTAGGTTCACTTAAAGTGTAGTTTGTCAAATTATAAGGAACAAACCTACAAGGAAAATAAAAAGATCCAAGTAGGCCTCCATCATGGTCATACCATTTAGGAGCATAAAATAGGTTTTTCAAAAGCCTCAAGAGTTCATTATAACCTTGAAATATTGAGCCAAGGATGAATTGGGAAACTTTAAAGACCAAACCATCACTAGGACATCATCCAAAAATGGAGTAGACTAGTTCATTTGTAAATTTATGAATCTCCTTAGAAATCATCATGAGGAAAAATATTGAAGCATCATATAGTCCATCATGCTAGGAACATGCTTTATGAGTTTCATGTTTGTGTAAGCTTTCTATCTTGAGTTCAATGTTTCAAAGTTGAATCTACATAGTAGGATGTTCATGCAAGTGTCAAGTTTGAGATTCGTGAAAAGAATGTTTGGATTCAAAGGGTCCTTAAAGGGTTTAAATTTGAGCAAGATATATTGGTCCACTTGAGCTCGCATTATTACAAACAATATATAATATTTTTTTCTAGGGTAAAATGAGTCAATAGGCCCCTATGTTAAATCCCTTTAAAGAACTACAAGTTAGACAAGATCTAATGGTGTAGATCGACCAAGCAGTGATCTAATGGTACATGATCATTGATAAGAAATTAGTACCATTAATATATATGACTAGAACTCATTTATACATGTCAATATAATGGTGTGATGTAATTCGAAAAGTTTAGGAGCTAGAGATACTACCTTGGGCACAAGCATGGAAGTTGATAGACTGATAATCGAATCTTGGGATCAATGCACAATTAGCAAGTGGCATGATCATGTTTAAGCTAGTAGAGAATTTATGGACCATGTTCACTCATAAATATTGATCCAATGATGCATTGGAAATAAAGAAGTTAATAGGATCTATGAGGTTAATGAGAGTAAATATAGGTTACAACATTTTAATTGGCCTAAGGAATATTTGATGAACAAAGTCAAAACCAAGGAGTAGTTCTTCAACTAAGGAAAATATGTGTTACAATATTATTTTATCACCATTAAAATTAGCTTAAGCACCATTAAAAGGCCATAAACATGTAGTTCGATATAAATAGCATCAAATGGGTACCGTTGAATCTAAATATAAACCTTTGGTTTGAAGGTTGTGGTATATGGGGTTCATCCTATGATTGTGTTCATTATTCTTTAAAGGAGACATATATATGAAGAAGTCTTAGGTTTATATAGATGATAAAAAGAAAAATAGGTCTTATAGACCTAATAGAGATTAAGAAAAAATATATGTAGTCTATAGGTATGCATTGATGTACATAGTTATATGAAAACTAATAAAAGAGATTGGTTTTCCATTTATAGAAAATATATAGTCTATATTTGATCAAGGGTAGACATTTGTGAATGTGAAGATGCTCCTTATCCTCTGACATGGCCATATTTTTGACAAACATTTGCCTAAATGCAAAAATCCATGATTTTTTCAGATCCATGAGTATGAAAAAATTGTATTCAGTGGGACATGGCATAATAGATCAAACAAAAGGATATGATGGTTGGGACTTGTAGCTAAGTTTATTAAATGCATCCTTGGGGCCTTTGGGAACTTTCCCACTCAATAAGCTATGAGTAGTGTCCTGACTGATCAAGATGATGGAAAGGCATTCATTAAGGCAAAATGTGGTAGCTCAGACTCAATTAATGACCCAAGATGGTGTTTTCACTTTTTGATGGAGTCTTCCAACCTATTTTTCTCTCTTCCTTCTCATATATATCAAGTCCCTTCCTCTTTGTGGGGGTTCTTAGATCTTAAATTTTTTTATTCTTTTTTGGGTCAAGGATACTTTTTGAGACTCTTGAAAATTTTTACTCATTCTATATGGTTAAACGCTATCAAAATATTGTAAGATCTATTTTTTGAAGTTATAGAATCAACTCTTTGCCAATCTCTTATCTTCAATCAGTGCTTATTATGATTGTGCAATGTGAATTTTTTTAGGAGAGTCTTCCAAATTTGTTATCCTTCTACTTACTTATTTTAATGTATTTTAAAGCTAACTTTTAGGTCTAGATTAGTGTTATACTTGGGACCTCTTCTATGAAGTATTCATGTAACTAGTGATATTGTGAGGTTGTGTGAGCTATATTTATTTTATGTTGATCCAATGTGGGTTCAAGTTTGTATGAGTGTCCATTTTTAACTTTGGTACATCACCCTTTTATCATTATTAAGATCCCTTAAAACTTTTTCTAACCCTTTCCCCTATGAATCATTAGTCTTATGTAAGCATCAAGAAGAAACTGGCCTTCTCTAGAAGTCCAACCCCATTATAGGTGACCCAAAGCCTGAGGTTGTTCCCATTGTGTATCTCAATTAGAGGGAGCCTAAATAATTACCTCCAAGGGTGTAGATTGAGCTTAAAATAGTTTTTAGAATGCTTGATGGGACTAAAATTCAAAAAGAAGATTATTCAAAGTCGATACTAGTTTAATCAAATTTGTAGTAGTTAAGCTCCCAAACAATAGTATCTAGTGATTCCAAAAGGAAGATTCAAAATTCTGGTAGCAGATCAATAACTTCATATCATGACAAAGGTGATAAAAATGTTAGATTCAAGAGGCATTCACTTTGAATTTATGGAATTGCCTTTAAATTTAGAAAAAAAATTAAGTTTTGCTAATACACATCCATATTAGGGGACCTTTGCTCCTAATTCATTTTCAAGGCCTACCCCTATAATATAACCTTTAATATATCCTTTCATTGTCATGGTATCAACCATACCTTTTCCCTTTATGACCTTTAATGGCCAAAGTCCTCTAGACTTGGGTCAATATAATCCTATCCTAGTTGTATCCCTTAAAATTATCCCCTATTATAATAGAGATTAGTCTACAACACCTTTTGAGCAACTCATGGACATAGCCAATAATTTTAATATCGATAATTTCACTAAGGAAAATATAGATATTAGGATGTCATCTACTTCCATTAAAGGAAAGGCCCTAGACTGGTATAGAGGCCTTGTTACTAATTCCTTTTAAACATAAGACTAATTAGGTGATGCCTTGTATAAAATATTTGAGGATAAAAGTTACCATTTATCATTTTTATAGAAACTAAATACCATCAAGAGATATCCTCATGAAGTCATGCAAGACTTCAGTAGAAGGTTCCAAAAAACTTTAGACATAATTCTAGTCTTAGTTAGACCAACCCTAACTTTGCCTACTATATTATTTTAAGGCTTTAAATAGTGACATAGTAGTGATGTTCTAATAAATGAGAGGGAATATACTTCTAGATGGTTATGAGGTGTCCATAAAAGAAAAACATTGCCTGGTTCAAGTTGGAAAGCTTACACCTAGATGACCAATGCCCTTATTTTCTAAAATTAGACCACATCCTATTGTTATATCTCCACTTGATGTCATTCCTCCTATGCCAACAATTATTGTAATACATATAACAAAATAAGATAAAGCTTATACTAGTAGATCCAACCATTCCTAAGATCAAAAGAACTTTTAAGAGATCAAGAGCATGTTTCAGTCCTTGGGAAATAAACTACTAAATGTCAAAGGCAACAGGCTTTCAATAGGCCTTATCAAGGTTCATATCAACCTTATCAACAATATTTTCAAATAAATAAGCCACCATACAAAGTGAGTTACCAAGGACAAGGCCAAGGTCAAAACCAAGTATAAGGGAAACATGGCTATAATAGGTAAAATTACTACAATCCTAATATTACAAGTACTTCTATCACCTTGGTCCTAGTTAAAAATAATGTTACTCAAGATGGTAAGGGTATTATGCCTTAGAATAGGTATTTTGGGTAATTCATTATCCCAACCACTGACTTCACCGAAGCATTTAATTATCAATGGTAGAAAGATACTAATTTTTTGTATAACTAAGCTCCCATGGCCCAAAACATAGAGGTACCTATGATGACCAAGGTAAAGAAACCTTAACAAGGTCAAATAAATGATTAGGGATCAGGTTATTTAGGTGATAAAATTATTACCTATGAACAAAGTGAGTGTTATATATTAAATTAGTAGGATATATCTAGCCATGAATATGTTCTAGTGGCTATAAATACTAGATTCAGAATAAGGAACATGGATGGTAACTAGGAACCAAGAAAGAAGCCTCCTACCATTTCTCCTTCAACATTAAATCCAATTAGACATGATGTTATTCCAAAGGTCCTAATATTTCTTGTTGTCACTTGAATTTACTCAATGAGGAGATAAGAGAATCTTCTCCTCACTCAACTAACATAATAGAACCACCCTAAGGTTGTGGGTATCCCTATTGGGGGGTAGATCTCTAGATTAGGGGATATCTCCCCTTGATTCATCATTTAAGCTCATAATCCTACTACTAAAAACTTGGGGAGTTAAAAATGGCTATGAACAATTAAAAGTAACTTATTCTACTAGAGGTGATACACTAAAATATTTAATCTAATCACACTCTTGACATGTTCTTTGAATCAAGAGAATCCTAACATACACTCCATTCAAGGATATCCTTATTCTTGCATCAATGTTTCAACATGGGGTCTTAAAATTGGCTTAGGCTAGGAAGACTTAGACAATAGGCATTCTAAGACACACTATTGAATTAGATATTCAATACACCTATAACTCCACTTGACAGTTCTTGATGACCTACAAAGAGAAGTCTTTGAACTCACAAGGTACTAAGAAAATTAACATGGGAAGGTAAGCTAAGATACACTTGCACAAGATAATAACCATCACATACACTTAGATAATTATTGATTGAGGTGAAAAATATCTATTTTTATTGATTCAAGACAAAATTTTGGTAAGGATTCATCATACATAAGTGGAGTTCTCCATTAAAATGCCAAAAGGCCAAAATTCATAGAAGAATTGGGAGGATAGAAAGAAGATAAATCCAAGAGTCATTGGACATGTGTCCATATAAGAGAATCAATTACAATTGCATATGGAAGAGAGATGAGATGAGTCATGCCATGTCAAGAGTCTACTCATTTTAAACTAGTCATAAGAATGCCAAAAAGTTGCATAAGACCTTTAGAATAGACATAAGAAATGGTTTATATCAAAAATCATCAATAATCACTTGAAACTAAAAACAAAGGAGTCAACACATAACACTACTCAGGGAAATGGGACTTATGGCGATAGTTAGAAAATGATTTTCTTAATTATTATCCATCTTTTAGACACTTATGTTTGTTGATTTTTTAGAATCTCTTTGATTTGGTTAGCTACCATTAATGACTCAAACCATCAACCTATCCATTTTTCTTACTTTGTCTATACCAGATACTTAGGATTCAACCATTTGTTACCTCCATGTTTTCTCTCATATTCCCACCAAGTATTTTGACATCAACAACCATTTTTAATATTTTGAAATTAACATTTGTGGGGCCTTCACCTTCCATATTCATTCAAAATACTTTCTTTAGACTTAAGCTTCTTTCAGACCTTTGCCAAGTACTCTTTAACTATGGAAAGTTCCCTTTCAATCATGAAAAGTACCATTTGGAGACGTCTACATGGGACACTTTTGCTTGTAAGATATATTTTGGGGAAATTATTTAGGTCACTTTGATTCAAATGTGTCCTTCAAAAATATTTGTCTTTTACACTTTTCTTGAAAGAAATCCTTCAAGGTTTTTTCTTTTGACCATTTTCAAAGATAATTTTGTTCAACAAATTCCTTTGGATTTTTTGTTTTCACATTATCTCTTAAAATAAATCATTTGGTTCTTTGCATCAGATCTTTTCCTTTAGGATTTTTCTAAAATAAATCCTTCAACTCCTTTTTTACATTAAATTCTTTGGGATATCAAATGGCCTTTTGGATTTTGAAAATGGACCATTTTATTCTTTGAAATTTTCCTTTAGGTTTCTTGAAGTGGACCTTCAAAACTCTAAAATGACCCTTCAACAATTTGAAAAAGACCCCTTTAGAAAGATTGAAGTTCCCTTAAGACTTTTTGTAAAGTACCTTTTGGCCTTCCTAAAAATTCCCTTCAGAAAAATTGAAGTGCCCTTCAAAAAAGTATAAAGTGATCCCTTAGCCTAAAGAGGTCCATCAGGGAAATTGTTCAGATAATTTTCTTGAAGGAATTAGTCTTCATCTTCAAGAAATTTATCTCAGATAAATTGTCTAAAAGAATTCATCAGGGGTAGTACACCTACTATACTAACTAGTCTAGTATCCTAACTAGTCCATTGGGAATAGAGTCATCTAAAGACTGAAATAAATAAGAAACCTTGACCAACAAGACAACCATTAACTACCTAAAACACACAAAGGAAAGAGACACACAACCAATATTAATGTAAACACACATGTACTACATATCACTTAGGGAAATAAAACATAGGATAAAAGAAATAAATATGTACATTGATTTTGATTATACCTCCCTTCCCAGATCAAAATGGAAGTATCTTAGGTCTCCTTCCTCACTAGATGAGTGAGGGTGTCAGGTATGCTTCTTCTTAGATGGGGTGTTATATGACTCTTTCTTTCTCTTTTCTCTTTATCTTTGTTCATCATCCAATCGAGCCATCTCCCATATATTTTAAAAGTTACTAAGGTCCTCTTTAACATCAAATCATACCTCAAGTTGTCAATTCATCTTGTCATGACAAATCTAAAAATCCATGTATGGGACAACTTGTTGTAAGTTCATCTCTCTTTGAAGGATCTGATCATCCTTTTCCATTCTCATAATCTATTCAAACTCTCCAAGGAGAATTGCATCAGAACCATTTGAAGGTGTTTCTTTATTACATTCTTCATGAAGATTGTTGGAGGTGGCTCCATACATGGATGTAGAGACAAGTTCCAAGTTATATTCCAAAGGTCTAAAATCATCATAGATTGCTCTATTTTGATCTAGGTTCTCTTCATGATGTTTATATTCTACATGTATTTTTCATCTCTCATCTTGAGCTTTATTTTATAAGAGATTTGTCTTTTCTTCATCCTCATACTCTTGGAACATTTGCATGTAAATCTGACACATGTCCTCCTTTTGAGCCACATCTTCTTGCTTATCATGATTGGTCAGAACCAAGGCATTCTTATTTTCTTTGAGATCTTAAACTTAATTACATATGCCCTCAAATATTTACCATAGGTCATCATATTTTAGCTATCCTAGACCATGAAAAGGAGAGACAAAAAAGCCATTATTTCTTCTTCCTTAGAGTCCAAGAGAACTTGTTTCAAGGCATATTTTCATACACAAAGAGAATATTCTTTCATGTCTTGAAAACCTAAACTATCCTCACCATAACTCAACCCTTATTCATCCTCAATCTAGTCTAATATTTCAATCTCATCCTCCCTCTTAGTGACATCAACCTTGGGCACTTTAAAAATAAGGAGCTTGGCCAAGGGGGTTCCCAATTAGCAAGATAATTTCTAGTAGTAAGAGGGGAAATTTATCAATCGATAAGGGTAGAAGGATGGTTTAAATATATTATTGAGGAGGAATGGGATGTAATTGGATGGTTCAAAAAGTCTCTTACCTAACAAGTTCTTCATTTTAACATGACTTATTATTTTCCTCATGGGCTGCCATCACATCTTTCCATCTTGGGAATGTGGGTTCAAGGATATTTTCATGGTATTAAGGAGTTGATGAAGGGGTGAAAGATATGTTTATGAACTTGGAGTTTACTTGAGATTCGGATGTTGATTATAATTTAGATAAGTAGGTTTAGATAATCCACTTTTAGTTGACATGACAGGTTTCATCCACATCTAATTTTCCAACTTAATTTTCCTTTCAAGGTGAGCCTCAAAACTCAATTTTTATTCTTCACAATATTTCCCAAGTGTACTACATACTCCATCATGACATATTCCTTCCCTTGGCTAAATTTTTGAATGGGTTTCCAAGAGCAAAATGTTTGGGGAAAGGACAAAAAAATTGGGACAACTTGAGGCTGCTAAGATGGAGGTTGTTCATAAGTTCTCAACCTTTCTTCTAGGTGGAAGATCAAACCACAAATATCAAACATATCATTAGAAAGACATGGCCAACAAGATTTATCTATAGGGATCCATTCCTTTTTTACTTGCTCCAAATCTTCCCTCACACTCTTGACATAAACTCTAGGGATAATTTGACCACAACTAGACCTAGTGTCAAGGTCTAGCATATATTACCGATAACCTAGGAGAGTTATTTTAAAACTAGTAGTGGAATGGCTTAGAAGAGAGCTAGGTGGGTTGGATGGAGTATAAAATTGATAGGTCTGGTCATTGGCAGCATACTCTTGATGCGGATCATGATAAGGTTGGACAAGAACTTGCTCATAATTAGGAGGAAGAGGCAAAGGTGGACACAAATCCTCAACTTGTGTTAAAACAAGCTCAAACTCACAAATCTCCATGAATCACTTCACAAAAGAGTATGGAACGAGAAAAAAATCAATTGGTATACCTAGGATTCTCAACTAATAGATATGTATGTGGAGTCACTATTGATGTTCAATACTAATTGCCTTTAAAGTTTAATGTCTTGGGGAGAACACCAAAACTCCTCAATGAATGGACTCAATCATCCCACAAAGCATGAAAAAAACTATTATTACCATAAATGAGGAGATGAGACAGTCTTCTCCTCACTCAAGTGACATAATGGAACTACCCCAGGGATGTGGGTATACCTATTGGGGGATGGATCTCTAGATTAGGGGCTATCTCCCCTTGATGTATCATTTAATATTGTAATCCTACTAATAACAACTTAGGGGGGTTGAAAAGGGTTAAGAACAACTGAAAGTAACTTATTCTACTGGAGGTGGTGCATCTAAATATTTACTCTACTCACACTCTTGAGCTTCACTTAAACAAAGAGAAGCCTAACATACATTACATTCAAGGATATCCTTCTTCTTACATCAATGTTTCAACATGGGGTATTGAAATTAGCTTAGGCTAAGAAGACTTAGATAATAGGCATTATAAGACACACTACTAAGTCAGCTATTCATTACACCTACAAATCCATTTGACACTTCTTGCTAACCTATATAGAGAAGTCTTTGAACTCACAAGATACTATAAAAATTAACATGTGAAGGTAAGATAAGATACACTTTCACAAGGCAATAACCATCACAAACACAGATAATTCTTAAATGAGGTAAAAATAGTTATCTTTATTGATTCAAGATATAATTTGATAGGAATTCACCATACCCAATTGGATTTCTCCATTATAATGGAAAAAGGCCAAAATTTATAGAAGAAAAGGGAAGATAGAGAGAAGGGAAGTCCAAGAGTCACTTGGACATGTGTCCATCTGAGAGAATTAGTTATAATTGCATATGAAAGAGTGATGAGATGAGTCATGTCATGTAAAGAGTCTACTCATTAAAAAATAGTCATAAGAATGGCAAAAAGTTGCATAAGACCTTTAGAATTGATAGAAGAAATGGTTTCTATCAAAAATCATCCATGAGAATTTGAAACTAAAAAACAAAGGAGTCAGCACATTTCACAACTCAAGGAAATGGGACCTATGTAAATAGTTAAAAAATTCTTTTCCTAACTACTAACCATCATTTAGACACCTATGTTTGTTGATTTTGTGGAAGCTTTTTGATTTGGTCAGCTACCAACAATGACTCGAACCATCGACCTATCTATTTTATTTGCTCTATCTACACTAGATGCATAGGATTCAATCATTTTTTACCTCCACATTTGATCTCAAGTTTTCACCACATCTTTTGACATCAATAGCTATTTTCCATAGTTTAAAATTGATGTTTGTGGGGACTTCACCTTCCTTATTCATTGAAAACACTTTCTTCAAAATTAAGGCTTTTTTGGACTTTTATTAAGTGTTCTTTAAATATGGAAAGTGACCTTTGAATCATCAAAAGTAGCCTTTCAAGACCTTTACATGGGACACTTTTGCTTGCAAGATATCTTTTGGGGAAATTATTTGGGGCACTTAGATTCAAAAGTTTCCTTCAAAAAGTTCTATCTCAGCCACTTTTATTGAAAGAAATCCTTCAATATTTTTTCTTTTGCCCATTTTTGTAGATAATTTTCATAAATAAATTCCTTTGGAATTTTTATTTTGGAATTTTCTCCTAGGTGAATTAATTTGACTCTTTTCATTAGGGATTTTCCTTCATGTTTTTGCCAAAACAAATCCTTCAACTTTTTTTTTTGCATTAACTTCTTTGGGTTAACGAATGACCTTTCAATTTTTAAAAATGGACCGTTTAGTTCTTTGAAATGTTCTTTTGGTTTTCTTAAATTAAACCTTAGAAACTCTAGAATGACCCTTTGATAATTTTAAAAAGACCCCTTTATAAATATTGCAGTGACCTTTAGACTTTTTGTAAAGTACCTTTTGGCCTTCCTACAAATATCCTTTGAAAAAACTAAAGTGCCTTTCAAAAAAGTTGAAAATGATCCCTTAGCTTGAAAAGGTCCTTTAGGGTAATTTTTTGGATAATTTCCTTGAAGGAATTAGTCTTTGTATTCAATAAATTTATCTTGGACAAATCATCTAAAAGAATTCAGCACTTTGGCTAAATGAAAAATCTAAAAAAATAACACTTTAGTCAAAAACAGAAGATCTGAAAGGATTACTATGTAAAGGCTTAACAAAAGAACAAAACCAAACTTTCCAAAAGAATTGGACTTATAAATTTATTAAGGGATTTGTATAAAACACTTCTTTTGAATGAAACCTACATACTAGACCTAGTCGAAGGTATATACTTAGGTGGCTAAGTTTTCAAATAGGGGTTCCCAATTTTGACTTGAAGGGCCAAAATTTGGTTAATAGTTCCAAGGGGTCAAAATTAGGGAAATGTATTAATCATTCAAAACTCACAAGTTCAAGGTACAGTTGTGGCCCCTAAAGCACAACGAAAGGTTGGTGGTTCACCTATCAACATAATGGAGTAAATGAGAAGGTCAAATGTTAGTGTGCCAATGTGGGACATGCTCTCCATGCTTTGTTAGGTATACATCTTTTAAGAAGTTATATCAAAGATCAATGTTATGAATACACCACCAAGAAAAGAGAATGTCATCCTTACCAATATAACTAAAAGACTAAATGAATTTCAATCAATTAAAGTGGTTAGGCCTCCCCATTCTATGTTTTTTTTATCATTGGTAATTACTTGGTGCATAATTACTTAGTGAAAAATGGGGATAGTACATTAGTAATGATAAAGTCCATAGCTAATCAGCTTGGTCTAAAATATGAGCCCTAATCCAAATTAGTTCTATAATTAGATGGCTCTTCTATGAAACAATCTAGCATCATTAGGTACCTCAACTTGACCTTGTATGCTTGCCCTAGTGTTTTAGTGGCTTAAAATGTATTGATCCTTGATGTACCTCTTTGATTTTCATTATGCCTATCTAGGGAGTTCACAATAAATATTGGAGGTTATCTTTTAGTAGATTGGTCATACATGGCATTAAAAAAAGCTATGGTGGCAAAGTTTTATTCAAATTTAAGCCCATTACATAATTTCATATAGATCCTTATGGGCTAGATAACATCAACATCAA
Source organism: Torreya grandis (assembly GCA_037957365.1). NCBI lineage: Eukaryota > Viridiplantae > Streptophyta > Pinopsida > Cupressales > Taxaceae > Torreya > Torreya grandis. The sequence goes on from JARHVA010007426.1 coordinate 20,829, forward strand.
TTTTACCATTACTAATGAGAATGAATTTGCAATGGGGTAAGAGTTGAACACTCATCCAAAAGAGATATAAGACATGGTCTTGGATGAGCTATGGAATGATAGCCAGTTGGTGGACCCCTTAGAAGGTGTTAAAGAAAGGTAATTGGGTATTTACTATTTACATGAAGAAATCTAGTCCATACCATCTCATATGAGGCCTCAAGAAGATCTTAGTGGTATATGGAAGTTGGTGTTTGATGGTTCAAGGAGAAATCATGGACTGAGTACAAGTGTCATGTTAGTTTCCACTTCAAATGATAAGTACTTCTCTTCATATAGGATCCAATTTAGTTTCTCTTGTAATGGAATAGAATAGGAGTCTCATCCATGGCCTTGAATGGGCTAGTATGAGAAGGATTAATCATTTGCAAGTATATGGGTAGAGTGAATTGATTATGAACTAAGTTAGAGGCCAAAATTTCATAAGAACCCCTTAATGAAGTCATAAAAACATAGAGTGTGAAACCTAATTGAGGAATTTGATGCCTTCAACATCCAATCAGTGCCAAGGGGATAAAATTAGCATGTTGATAGACTAGTAGCTATGGGGGCTCATTTTTATATCCCTAATGAATTTAAAATTACCAAGGTGCAATCATATGTCAAAGTGGTAGTGAGACCATTAGTGCCAAAAAATGAAGCTCATTGGTAGGTCTTTAAAAAAGACCAATTGATTTCATGTTTCTTATATCAATAAGTAGAATTATCCTCCATCAACCAAGGGAAATTATAGCATTAGTATGGGATCATATTAATCAATTAAGGTCAAATACACTTCCTAAACATCTAGTCACACTATAAAGTCTCTTTCATGAAGGGGACCATATGAGGAAGGATAAAGCAGTGATGTCAATTAGTGAAGAGAACTATGAGAGTTTTATTATCTTTGAGGACAAGATCCTCAATCTTGGAAAGGTAAGCACTAAAGTTGAAAGGCATGATTTTATATATATTTGTATACAATATGAAAACTTATTTTCTTGGAAATATGGTGACCTAAGGGGTTTTAATTCTAAATTAGACCAACACACTATAGAGCTATAGGTTAATGCTAAGCTTGTTAAGAAGAAGTAGAGGCCCATAAACACCAATATTGAAGAGATTATGAGGAAGTAATTGACTAAGTTGATTGAATCTAGGATTATCTTTCTAATTAATCACTCTTCATGGGTAACTAATCTAGTACCTATTGGAAAATAGAATAGGTAAATTAGAATATGTGTGGACTTCAAGGATCTAAATAGGATCTCTTTGAAGGATCACTACTTCTTGGATTCCATGAAATAACTCCTTCAAATAGTTATTGGTTTAAAGTTCTTCTATCTCTTGGATGGATATTCAGGTTATAACCAAGTGCTAGTGAGAGAGGATGACCGGTACAAGACTACATTCACCACCATGTGGGTCATATTTTCTTACCATAATATGCCTTTTGGATTGTACAATGTTGGGGTAAAATTTTAAAGAGAAATGGACATGGCCTTGCAAGTATTGCTAAATTAAATGATACTAGTATACTTAAATGACATCACAGTCTTCTATAAGAAATTCAATGAGAACATAGACCATCTAAGGATAATATTTCATAGATGCATAGAGTATGGGATCTCTTTAAATCCAAATAAATATGTGTTCTCTATGCATGAAAGTAAGTTGTTAGATCACATTATTTTAAAATAAGGATTATCCATTGACCATAATAGAGTAAGTGCTATATTAGCCTTATCCTTACTAAAGCATAAGAAGTGGATTCTGATATTACCTGGGAAGATCAAATTTGTGTGAAGGTTCATGCCTAGTTTTTAAAACCTTGTCAAACCTATCACTACCATATTGAAGAAGATCCAAGTGTTTGTTTGGTTAGATGAAGGCAAAATAGTTTTTAAAGCCATCAAGTAGGCTATTTCCAAAGCACCCTCACTCTTTAATCCTTAATTATCCAAGAAATTCATCTTGTATAATTTTTATAATGTTGAAAATATACTAGCTATGATTATGTAGAAGAATGTAAAGGAATGAAGGAGCTAATTAAATTTTTTACTCAATGTTTGGAAGGATATGAGGTGAGGTACACTTTCACTAAAAAATAGGTTCTTGTAGCCTTGAGAAGCATAAAAAATTATAAGCCCATAATCTCCAATAGTATGATCCATATTATGGTGTCTTATCCTAGAGTTAAGTACTTCCTCCCTAGAAAAGATTTGAATGAGAAGAGAGTAGGCAAGATCACCAAAGTCATGGAATATGATGTAGAGAATAAAGTAATCAAGATAGTTAAGGGAAAAGGATTGTGTGAGCACATGGTGAATTCTTTCCAAGAGGATAAGTAAGTTATTTTAGTGACCTAATTTAACTCTTAAGTAGGTTCACCTCTACTTCAAAATATTTGGCTTCAAGACATGACTCAATTCTTGAAAATAGAAAAATGCCCCCAAGGTTTGGATAAATCCAAAACAAGGTATTTAAAGCTTCAATCTATACCTTATGCATTATTTTATGGTGTTATTTTTATAAACAACCTAAATGGGGTACTCCTTAGGTGGATAGGTGACAATCAAGTGACTAAGCTCTTGGATAAATTATATGATGGAGTTATAGGAGGCCATTTTTCACCTAGAATTATAATGACAAATGTAATGAGGGCTGGTTATTATTAGATAGATATTTTTAAGGACACTCATGTATGGGTTATAAAATTCTAAAAGTGTGCTCTCTTTTTAGGATACCAAAAATTATCATCCCTTCCACTCAATCCAATTCAGGTGGAGTAACCCTTCATGCAATGGGGGTTAGACTTCATAGGGATGATCAATCTACCATCAAGTGAAGAGCATAAATGGGTTCTAGATACAAATGAATAATTCACCAAGTGAGTGGAAGCCATTAACTTTAAAGAAGATAATGAGGGTGTAGTTTTGGATTTGTATGATAATAATGTGACTAGGTTTGGTGTCTTATCCACATCATTTTAGACAATGCCTGTATTCCTTGGTATGAACACAATTGAGTTAGATCACAAAATATACATCTACCTTAGTAACTCTTACAACTAATATCCTCAAGGAAATGGATTGGTAGAGTCCACAAACAAAATTTTTCTAAGAATCATAAGGAAGACCATGGAAGAGAATTAGAAAACATGGCACACCAATCTAAGGAATACCTTATGGGATGATAGAGTGACTCCTAAAGATATCATTGGAAATTATCCATATGTCCTTATATATGAAAATGAATCCAAATTTTCTATCTATCTTGAGATAACTTCATTAGAAATATCTCATTATCTTGAGTTCATGGGGGATGATCCCATAAATGTAAGGATGATAAAGTTCATGGAGGTAAAAGAAGATAGAGCCCTTGATATGAAGACTTGGAGTCACATCCAGATTAGGTAAAAAAGTAATTTGACAATAGAGATATATCAAGGATATTAAAGGAAGGGGAACTAGTCCTCAAATAGGATTCAAATATGGCTAAACCAGGCAACAATACCAAGTGTGATAGTTTCTGGAGTGGTCCTTATTTGATCTATGGATGTAGGGAACATAATGCTTTTCATCTTTCTCAATTAGATGGAGAGGTATTACCCATCATAGTAAATGATAGTAATTTGAAGCCTTGTTATTAGAATCATTTCACCTTTTATAACGTATTATACATATCATAGTAGCTTTTGTGTTTTCCTCTAAGTGTCTTGTGCAGTTTTATTTTATGTTGTATATTTCCTTTTCATAAGTGCCTTGGGCACTTTGTTGTTATATTTTATTTTATTCTTATTGCTTTAAGAAAGGCTACATATATGGATATCCTTGTGTTATCTTCATGATTATTTGAGAGAATACTTAGGAATCCATATGCCCAATAGACCAAATAAGTCAAAATGGACTAGGCTCTCAAGCATAACAGGCATACTTCCCTGTGAGTCACCAAAGATGTTGGCCATTTTTGGCCCACATACCAAGATTGTTCCTAGATGGATTAGGTTATTTATGGATGAGCAGATAAATATATGTTTTTGATGGAATGACTAGACCAAAGATATGATGTATCTTGCAAAGCTTTTGAAAAACTTTAGGTTCACTTAAAGGTAGTTTTCCAAATTCTAAAGGACAAGCCTACAAGGCAAACATAAAGATCCAAGTAGGTATTCAATTATGCTAATAAAATTTAGGAACATAAATTAGGTTTTTCATATTCATCAAGAGTTCATTATAACCTTTAAATATTTATCAAATGATGAATTGGGTAATTTTAAAAACTAGAATATCACCAAGATGTCATCCAAAAATGGAGTAAAATAGTTCACTTGTGAATTTTATAAATGTTCTTAAAAAGCATCACAAACAAAAATATTTTAGTGTCAAGTAGTAATTCATGCTAGGAACATTCTCTATAATATTCATGTCCATAAGAGCTTTCTAACTCAAGTTTTAAGTGTTCAAATTTCAATCTACAGAGTAGGATATTTGCATAAGTGTCAAGTTTGAGCTTTGTAAAATAACTGTTTGGATTCAAAAATTCCTTGAAGGGTTTTAATTTGATCAATATATAATGGTTTGATTGATCTTGCATTATGAAAAGAAAGATATAATGGTTTATTCTAGGTTAAAATGAGTCAAAAGGTCCTTGGATTAAATCCCTTTAAAGAGCTACAAGTTAGACAAGAGCTAATGATGTAGATCAACCAATGAGTGATCCAATGGTACATGGTCATTAATAGGAAAGTGTGGCTAATGAAATATATAGACAAGATTCATTGATATATCTTGATCTAATGTGCAAGGTAATTCAAAGGGTCATGGAACTCAAGAGTGTACCACATGGCACAAGCATTGAAGCTAATAGTCTGACAACAAAATCTTAGGATCAATGTGTGATTGACAAGTGACATGAGCACCTTTAAGCTAGTAGAAAATTAAGAAACCAAGTTTGCATTTACATCTTAATCTAATAGTGTGGGGGAAATCAAGAATTTAATAATATCTATAAGGCTAATGAGAGTAAAGATAAGTTGGACCATTTTAATTAGCTTGAGTAATTTTCAATAGACAAAGTTAAAAACAAGGACCAATTCTTCAACCAGGGAAAATAGGTATTACAGGGTCATCCCACCACCATTAAATTTAGTTTGAAAACCATTAAAATAGTAAAACCCTATATTCAAGTATAAATAACATAATAAGGGCACCACTGAAGCTTAATATAGACCTTTGGTTTGAAGGTTGTGGCATATGGGGTTCATCATATGATTGTGTTTGGCATTATTTAAAGCAGACCTATATATGATGAAGTCCTCAGTTTATATAGATTATAAAAGGCAAAAATAGGTCTTATAGACCTAATAAAGATCAGGAGAAAAACTATGCATTCTATAGGTCTACATTGACATACATGGCTACAGGAAAACTAATAGAGGAGATTGGTTTTCCATTTATAGAAAATATTTGGTCTAGCTTTGATCAAGGGTAGATATCTATGATTATAAAGAATCTCATCATCCTTTAACATGGCCATATTTTGGACAAACTACTACCTAAATACACAAAGCCATGATTTTATCAGATCTATCAACATGAAATTTCTAGCTTCAATGGGAGATGGCATGAAGGATCAAAGAAAAGGATCTAGTGGTTAGGACTTACAATTAAGTGCATTCAATACATCCTTAGGTCCTTTGTGATTTTCCCACTTGGTAAGCTATGAGTAGTGTCCTTATTAATTAAGAAGGTGGAAAGGCATTCATTAAGGCAAAATGTGGTAGCTTAGAGTCAATTAGTGACCTAGGATGGTGTTTTCCCTTTTTGATAGCATGCTACCACTTTTTTTTCTCTCATCCTTCTCTTATATATCCTAGTCCCCTCCCCTTTTTATGGGTTCTCAGCACTTACAATTTTTCATTCCTTTCTAGGACAAGGATACTGATTGAGACTTTTTGCAATCATGTGCTCATTTGATATGGTTAAGCCTTAAAACAATATTGTAAGAACTATTTTTTGAAGTAATATAATCAACTCTTTGCCTATATCTTATCTTCAATTAGTGTTTAGTATGCTTGTGCATAGTGAATTTGTGAATGAGAGTCTTACTAATTTTTTAACCTTATACTTTCCTCTTTGAAGGTTTTTTTAGGATAACTTGTAGTTATACATTATTTTTCCACTTGGGACTTCTTCTATGAAGTATTTATGCAAGTAATGATATTACAAGGTTGTGTGAGCTATAGTTATTTTATGTTGATCTAGTGTGGGCTCAAGCTTGTATGACTGTCCATTTTAACTTTGGGGTATCACCCTTTTATCCTTCTTATGAGACCTTAACCATATTCTTAAAACCTTTTACCTATGAAGCATTAGTTTAACATTCATCTTAGGTGAGCATCAAGAGGAACCCAACCTTCTCCAAAGGTCTAACCTCATTATATATGAACCACAACATGGGGTTATTCCCATTGTAAGTGAAAATTGAGCCTCCAATAGTTCACTTTCCTATAATCCCTCCCACTTACTTTTAGATATTTTGATTTAGTCTCTTGCTTATCTAAATCAAACATTCTTTCCAAGGAAATCGTGCCTTTAGGTATTTGATTCTATTTAAGTTAGATTACTCCATCTTCATCATCCTTTAAGTCTTGTACAAGACTTTCATCTTGTTCATCAATGATATGATATTCAAAATTGCTAGTATTACATAAGAAATCAATTATCTACTAGTTGTCATCAAAAAACTAGAAGTGATTGATGTTGTCTAGTATAGATGGGCATTAAATTATTTCCACAATGAATTATTGTAAGTTCAAGGCATCTAGAGGAACCAAGTTCATTGTTTTTGAAGATAGAGCATCCGCCAACTAGTTATGTTCCCTAGGCAAGGAAAAAATATTGAATGAGTCAAAGTACTCTATTATATCCCAAGCTCTAAATTTACAATTTATTAAACAAGAAAGTTTACATTGATATTTTATTCTAATTTGGTTACAAAATAATTCAAAATACCCATAAACTAATAGTTATTTAACCTTATGTTTAATTCCAAATTGAATTCCTAAAATAAGAGCTTTATATTATACTAAATTATTTGTGTAATAGAATTGTAATATATAAGAAGTTAAATGTTGCCTTCTTTTTGGATTTTTTACCATAATCCCAATGCATGATATTTGGTAATATCATGCACCATCAAAGTGTATTTCCAAAGGACCTTTGGTTTATTTCTTCATGCTATCTCCTAAAACAATTTTAGTGGTTTCCAAAGTATAAACACCTAGGTCAGAGGATTGGTAGTTTACCTCTTCATTCTTGGCATTATATTCTATGATCATATATTTAATTTTGGGTTCCTATTCAATCTTGATATGATTAAGGATCCCATGCCAAGGTAGCCATATGTGAAAAAATTAGTGGATTTGTATACATTCAAGGATTTAGTCTAGTCTTAGATTACTAACAATCCACAATCTTCAAGAATGTCAATGACTTGAATGTCGATGAAATCTTATATTTGAGGCTCATGAGATAGCTACATGTGGATGCTCAAAAGTCCATCAATTACCTTTACTCTTGAATTTTCCAACTATACCACCACCTTCTCATATTTAACTATATTTAACCACAAATTTTCACAAATTCCTAGGGTATAATATTAGCTAGAGCACCAGAATCAAGAAAGTAAATATGGAGATTCTTACCAAAAATTCTAACAGTTAATAGTAATGGGGGATCCTCATGAAATTTTATATTTGCCTTAATCTTCTTCATGTCTTCCACTATGTTGTACCCACCCTTGGATACCATCTATGGGGCCATTATTATTAGTTGTGGAGGGTTATTTTATATCTAGGTATCTTGGGGTGTATTTGGCTTATTAGGTACATTGGAGGTTATCAGGGGTGGGTTTTGACCTTTGTTTCTAAAGGTGTAGTTGCTTCATTAGTAATAATAGAAAGCATGCAGCTCTTCAACATTCTCTTTGGGTTCATTCTCATCTTGATTTGGAATGTCATAAGTCTCAAACATAAAGACCTAATCATGTTATCTAGAAGCATCATTAGAGTTATCAAAGTCTTTATCATTGTTTTTATAATTGGGATTCATGTTGAACCCCTCCATCTAACTTTGGATGGATTCAAATGCATGGTATAACTCAACATAGTCCAAATCTACATGTTTATACGTATTTTGCACTTGGCACAAGTTAGGCAAGGTCATCTTAAAAATATTAATCTCGAGCAATTTACTCAAAAGTGGCTCACTATTTTTGCCTTGAATATTGAAAGGTCTATTGTATATTTTTAAGTTATAATTTATATTATAAATCTCATAAGTGTTACCCATTTACTTTTTGAGATCTAAGAAATGATTAGTGAGCTTTTGGATAGTTATTTGGATTGAGCCTAACTCTCCCTTTGGGGGTTTTGGGTTCTTATTTTGGGTGGTATATTAGACATTCATGTTGTTTATAGGCACCATTGCTTCATTATTCTAGGGTTATGCTCTGGCATTTTCTTATTTAAAGAATCCAAGCTACCAGCTAAATACGACATGAATCAAAGGCAACTAGCTCATTACTAGTAATTGGTTCAATGTAGGCTAGTTTTGATAGGGATGATAGTTAGAGCAAGAATCACTGGATCAAAGTTTGGTATTGTAAAGGTTGGGTGCCCCTATGGGTGTATTTTATCATCAATATGGATATATTGATCATCGACTAAGTGTAACACGCCAATACCCATAGATCTCATTAGAAATATGACTATCACTGGGTCCAATGCATTCTTGTATATTTCTAAGGTTAAATCATCTCAATTATTACATGGTGTGGATGTTAGGGTGTACATATTTTGGAACCTAGCATTGAAAATCTTAATCAGTACTTTCAAGTCTCTTTTGAGGGTAGTAAATTACTAGTATATGACTCCCAAACTAACTACCCTTCCGAATCGAGAAATAAAGCTATCATTAAACTATCCCCATCCTATGATGGAATTTTTAGGTAAGTTAAGGAACTAATAATAAGTTACATCCCTAAAGGTGAAGGGAAAAAGGAAATAGGCCACATCCTCATGAATCCCATTGAGTAATTTAAAATTTGTATTAAATGACTTCATGTGCTCTTCAAAAGTCACTTTCCTAGTGGGGTTAAAGAGATATAGGTACTTATTTGGATTCCTAGGTAGATCATACATGTGCTCAAGAACATTGATAGATGAGCTAGCTAACTATGACATGATTGGCATGAGAGGTTGAAGATTTTGGTTATATGGGGAATTTTTTTGGGTCTTGTACTTCTTATGTATACCTTTATATGCTCTTTCCTTCTTATGGGTTGATAAGGATGTTAAAGGGGTCTTGGGTTTAGATCGGGACCTAGTTTTAATCCTAGGTAACTCTAGGATGTAAGACATGTGTTAAGAGAAAATGAGATTTAAAGATAGACTTTGGATGAAAAATATTGAAAATATCAATTGATAATTGATATAATAATATTAGATCAAGTATCTCTACCTTGATATTTGAGGTTCTAAGCTATGAAACTTCAAATTTATTAAAACCTACATAAACATTATTAGCCTTGCAAAAAAACATGCACAGATCGGTGTTAAACTAACAAATCAAAGTGTTTCTATGCTTTATATAAAAATAAAAAAGTATTTAATAATATATAATGGTTCAACACAAATTTATGTAAAAGTTCGCTTAAATCCAAGAAAAATAGAGAAATTAAGATCTTAAACGCTTAGACTCAATATAAATAATGTCTTAGAGATTGAAATTTACATAAGTACTCAAATTACTTAATAGATTTATACTAGAATTTTCAAATATGATCAAAATAACCTTTAATATGTATAAATAATGAGTTATTTCACCTATCTTTACATGAAATTAAGCAAATATCTAGATTATTTAACCAATTATTCACAAATGAAGACTAATTTTAATGAAGTCTTTCAAAGAATGCAAAGATCCGTGTAAAGGATGCAAAGATTCATGTAAGTAATGCATATCCTTTGTGTTATTTAAAAATATATGTGTAATTTGAAACTATTAATAATGTACATAATTAAATACACTCTAATTCCACAAATATTTACAAAAAGAGTTGCATAAGGTCATCCTTCTAGCACCAAAAAAATTTCCTTCATGTTGATGCATTCATTCTGCTCCTTATGTCACTACAGAACAAGGGGAAAGTGGGAAACTATATTTTATGTCTCGAAATGACTTTTATATTGACTTTTTTATACAAATATTTTAGGGAGTAATAAAATGAGTAGAGATATGGTCACCATTTTGAAAATTTGCAAGCAGACCCTACTGTAGGGATAGTAGATGTTTATGCAGTGACACTTTTATTAATAATCTCTATTAGTTTTCTCAATATTTTCCAATTATACCTAGAATACAAAAGAAAAGTGAGTATTTACAACATTATCTAAACTAAGGTGATTCCTGAGTAGATTCAGAAGTGGTAGGATAGGGTAGAAAAAAATTGTGCTTGAGATGACTAAAGATACCAATTCTGCTAACTTTTGAGGTAGAATACATGAAAATAATCACCAACCAACCAAATAATAATAATAAAAGCTAAATAAGTGATTTTTGTGCTTCGAAGGAAGGAAAATTCATGTATAAAAACATACGTTGCACAAGATAATTCACTCATAGTAAATTTCATAAACACATCTAGTAGAAAATGAGATGAAAATACGAAAAGTACACAAATAGCCTAGCCTACCTAGTGTTGAGATAAAACTAACTTATGCATGTATAAAATGTAATTTATAAATTAATTTGCATAAAATAAAAAATTAGACATATAAAATCATGAAGAATAAGAACTACAAAAATAAACAGTTAAGACTATAGACAAACTTGCAACTTTTTTGTCTTTCTTGTATTAATTCTTGTAAATAATTGTTTCTAATTTACAAATAAGGTGACATCCCATATTTATAGGATTTATAATGCCTAATAAAATTTCTAATTGGCACACAATAGGTGCCTAATATATAACTAAGTGACCTAAAATGCCATACATAATAGAATATCCCATATTTAAATTTACAAAATATGTTAGAATATTCCTAAGGTCCTTCATGTTGTTGAAATATTAACTACTATTGGTGTTGCTACTTATAGTTCTTTTCTACTTCTTATTTGGTCCATACCTCAGCATAGGCATGGTAATCTTTTTCAATTTGAGAAAAGTCTAGGATCATGGGCCTAAATAAATTATGTATGTCCTGGATCAACTTTTCATGCTCAATGAGTATGGGCCTCTATGCTTCCTCATTTACCTATGCTTTTTACACCCTCTGGTTGGCAAATGATATAATGTATAACAACTTGATAGTCATCTTGTCACTAGTTACATCTTATTAGAACTGATTAATGAATAATTTCATCTACACTCATAATTCTTGCTTATCTACAAAGAAATTGTTGGGCTTGGTCACTCTAGTGATCATGGCATCCTTTAATAAGTGGGCTATCTTAAATTAAATTGTATTAATAGATGTATTTACATATTTGAATTGATCCAACCATGTTTTTAAAATCCTCCTATTCATAAGGATTGTCTATGGAGGAATAATGTCTTCAAGAGGCAATATTTTTAGGTAAAGAAACTTATTACTTCTTTCCACTCTTTCCAAGTTTGCTAATTTAGTGTTGTAGAGGGTAAGACTTTGGTCAATTTTAATGACCCCCTTAGCTTGCTTTATTATATCCTCCTACCTTTTATTCATAAATTTTTACAAGTTAAATACATTAATAACAACATTGATTATTGAAATCAGAGTGTTGTCTGGCACTATTGGTAGTGATTATTCTTTTAGCCTTTTTAGATCTTATTACATCCCATTAATTAAGGCAATAGTAGATTTATATTGCACTTACACTACAAATATAGGGTCTTCTCCATAACTTCGTACCTCTCCATGGCTGGCTTTCCTCTTCTTAGTTAAATTAAAGAGTGGTTCTTCACTCTCATATATGATAGCCAAGCTTGACTATGGCTACTCCACTTGTCTCATCACTACTCTTTTCATACTGCTAGTGTCCACATCAAACGTCATGCCAGCTTGGGGTGAAACTTGGATTATTTGAGGACTTTCATGACTTATTATATGCATCATTTCCATTACTCAATTTAGGGTGGATATAGTTACTAGTTGTGTGGGAGGTGGTTACAATGTGATTGCCTAATAAGAAGAGGAAGTTACGGCTACAACTAGGATATATAAATTCTTTGGGTCTAATTGATGTAGTAGATCAAATAAAGACTTAGTAGGGTCCATGTTGAGTACAAATGAGGTCAACATCAAAGGCCTGATCATTTTGTATACTATGGTGGGATGAAGTGGTTTGTGTAAGAGGGACATCTTTCAGATGAGCCTTAATGGCTTGGTGGATGTAAGGGAGACAAGGGTGAGTGATGCACTTGTAGTGGCTACCTGAAAAGGAGTAAAACCCATATCTTGGCTAGCACTAGTGAATTGTGAACTTGGTGGATGTGTAAAGTTGGTAGTGGCATGGGATATGAATTAGGGAATGGTGCCTCCAAAGAAAGTAGTGGTAGGGGATGTGAATATGGGAGTGGGGGTAGAAGCAAAAGTAGTAGTAGTTGTAAATTTATGAATTATTGGGAAAGAATAAAATGGTGTATTAATTATAGGGGTATATTATCAAGTGGATAGAGGGGACGCTTCTCTTCTCATTATAGTACTAGGGGACCTCTTCTTTGTATAAACCTTTTCAATAGTCCTCCTAGCTAGCTCATGTAGTCCGTCCATTGAGAACTCAATTCCTTGTTATCCTTCCTTAAGATTAATGACATTGGTATATGGTTAGCCTAAGTCTTATTTGGCAGCTTCCTTAATAGATATAAAGATTATTGTAGGACCTTGTGAAGGGCCATGATGGCTTTTTTGCTTTCCTTGTTCATAGTTTGAAGGAATGTCTCTTCAACTTGGAGTGGCCTAAAGTGGAGGCCTACATGGACTATTTTTTATAAGAGGAACATTATCCTCTTTTTCCTCCTCTTATTTCTCATCATAGTATGCATTAAACATGTTATTATGAGTTGGTGGGAGTTTATTCTTTATTATGTATTCCTTCTTCCTTTCTTGATCGAACCTCATTTTGAGTGATATATTATTCCTTGAAGAGTTTCTTAAGAATACCTCATCATTTATTGCATTGAGATATATCCATTTATATACCTCATCTTTGTGCTTATATTGCTTAGGCATATCCCTTTTTAACTTGAGTAGATGCTTGGAAATGACTTGGTTTGGATCCCACATCCTAAATTTATCCTTGAGTAATAGGTACAAGTGTTTATGCCTTACTTCCATGATTATGTCTTGCCATTTCATTACCTTGGCTCTTCCCAATTAGTATATAGCCTTGTGAGTAGTGTGGTATTTTTATTCCTCTTTAAGATGTCATCAACTCCATGGAGTAGCTGGTAGGCTATATTCTCCTTTGATAACTTCATTAGTAGATACCTAGGCAATCTAAGGGGAGACATCATCACCCTTTCCAATTGGATAATCATGCAATCAGGGTAGAACTAGAAGCTACTTATTTCTCTCAATGCTTATATAACTCTTGATGAAACCCTTTAAATTTCACATTCATAATTAACTTTTAGAGAGGGGTTATAAATTTTCTATAATTATCTTGATATTTTTTCCTAAAGTGGTGAATGTACCTCATATAATATGTTTGGGACATAACTTCATCTCACTTTCGAGTCCATGTGTTTGGTACTAATTATGAAATCACACATATGACATCCAATGAATATCTCATCATATATAATGGAGCCCCATTTTGACAATTATCATGCATGATAGAGCCTATGTTACTACTAATGATGTCCCCAAGTAAGGGGATTTATTGATCATATAAAATAATTTATAACAATAGGATAGCCCTTATATCCATGTATCTAATGTATGCATTACTAAATACTCTGATTATCAAGGTGAGGTCAATATTGACTCTATTTTAAACTAAGAAATGGGTATATTCCCTTGGTCATCCATGAAGACTATAGGTGGGTTTCTTACCCATTAACCTAAGACTATCTCTATCATGTGTGCTTTATACAAATTGTCAATAATGCTTTGGTTGTAGTCTAGATATGGCAAGGGTAATTCATAATATTTTTCAAAACTTGGTCCTATAATAAAGGTAATGATAAACCTAGTTTATTGACTCGATAAATCCATATTTGTACCTCAACCTCCTAAAGATGCCATAGACTAGGTCAGTGCATGGCATGACCTTTAGTTTTTTTGTGGGTTTATGGAGGCTGACAACTTGAATTAGAAGGATATCATAAGTGAGTTGAATAACATATGGCATGGTCTTGAAATCATCAAGGTCCCTAGCTCCATCCACATTGTATTAGATATTTATATAATGCATCTCGCCTAAGTTTATGGCCTTGGGGATGAACTTTGTGTCCTTAAAAATGATTGAATTGTCATATTGAAATAATAAATCATCATTATAAATGAAATTCCCTTACTTATAGTAGAGGGTCCCACATGTACCATTTTTGTAGTGTTTGGGTATAAATTGATGCCCTCTTGTACTTATCTACAATATTAGAGATGCAACAATGGTGGTTTGAATATAGTTTATGAATTATCTCAAGCTTAGTTGAATTGATAATGTAGATAGTAGAGAGACCAAATGCTTAGGGATTCAGATGCAAATGTAGGAATAAATAGCCATGTTGGGTAGCCTTTTATAAATTTATTTTATTAATGCAATATTTGACAATTATTTTAGTTCATGTCAAATTAATGGAAAGATTGTCACATTTGCATTCAAAACACCTGAAATATTTCTTTTGGAATTTAATTAATTTTAAAATTAAAATTTAGTGCTGATTTTTTTGGTTCACTTTTAATTTTAGATTTGAAGCTAAATGTTTCCACATTTTAATACATAGAATGCCATCTTAGATTCATCTAGGCTCTCATGGGGACCGAATATGACTGAACTACTTAGTCAAACCAAATATGGAAACATGGCACTTTTTGATTGTTCTCAAGGTTGTGGGATGCAAATTAGTGTGATGAGTCATTTGTAATGTTCCACATGATATCTTTCTATTCATGGAAATATTTTGGAGGGGGTCCTCTAATTTGGTTGGTTATGTAAGTTCCATGTATTTCTTTCATAGGTAATCATAACTTCTTCTTCATCAAGTGGTGTTCTCACTAATAAGCATGGCATTGATTTAATAGGTGTCACCTTCAAAAGGCTTTTGGATAACTATCAACAACATTGTTTCAAATGTGTGGCTCAGATGGAGCCATGTGTAACTCTTAAAGAAGGTTTGGTCAATATTAGGATGCAACCTCATGAGAATGCTAGGTGGCATCATCACATAGGTTCATGTGCGATATGCATCACTCTTGTAGGTAGTTTGGTTGATATTGGGTCTTAGTTCTATTAGAATGATAGGTGGCATCATATTTTAGGTTTAATGGTGACACATGTCATCTCAGTGAGCCTTTATAAGTGTTTTAGTGGATACTCAAATAGAAGTGGCATACTTATGACAAGTTTCATCATTACATAGGTCTAAGGTGGGTGCACATCATTCTCATGAGATTATCTTCATCCTTATACCACTTTTCACTCCTAGAAGAGACCTTGGGTAGTTGTATACCATTGAGCCTTGATTATATAGCTTTGATGCATCCATGTGTTCTTCTTATATTTATCATGAGCTTTAGATCATATGTCATGTAGTAATAACATGTGTCAATCTTACATGAATTTAGAGGGGACATGTGTAGCTTTGAAAGACTACTTGAGTTTAGATGGTCGTGCTTGAGACATGTGGTAACATATTGTGAGATTTAGGAATGGAATGGGATGCATGATGACTTATATTAAATGGGATTGCTTATGGGATTGAGGATCTTGACATGTAGACTATGGATTTTAATTATAATGGATAACTACATCATGAGATTTTGGGATGATTCCATGTGATATGTGGGTTTTTTATATTTGTTTCAAGTGTCATATGTGGGGTGATGAATCACTAACGCATCATGAATCCTAGCGAAGTGGACACCTATCTTATTTAGGTCACAATATTAAATTTGACACATTGCAATACATCATATACCAAAATTTTAACTTTGACATCCTACAAGGTTAAGTAAGAAATAAATTTCCACTTTGAAAAATGTCAAATTTATGTCACAAGCAAATTAAACAAGTCTAAAGCAAAACTATGTAAGTAAATGCTTCAAACAAGGTGTAAGGTTAGTCTAGTAAGATTCATCAAGGCTTGTGGCTCTCATGGTAATTTGAAAACCATGTAGGATCTTCTTGGTGAAGGCCTATTTACATATTTTTTAATCATTCATACTTAATAATCTATTATTTTTAATGAAACTCGAAGAAAATTTCCAATAGCTTGAATATTTTTGAGTGTCATTAAGTATTTCAAATGAAAAATTAACTAAAAATTTCTAATAAGTATTAAAACATATTAGATATGTGGATAAATAACATATCAACCTTGGCATCTTAGGAATTTTTGAAAATTTAGGAAAGGAAGGTCCCCATTCTAGGAATAGGGGGTGGTTAAGCATCAACAATATACTTGGAAAATACCTATCATGTTTGTAACCTTTAGTTCTAAGATATTTCGATTGCCAAAAAGTCTTGAATTAACTATCTCTTTTCTTACCACTTAGTCCACCCACTATTATTTTATTGACCAATCCTTATATACTATGTATAATTCTCTAAACATGATCCTTATCCTTCTTTACTAGTTTTGGACATGTACCTATTTGCTAGATTTATAGACACTTGCATCCCATCCAGATACCTATGTTGATGTTGGTGTCACATTTTAAACTTAGTGTCTAGTGCCCAAAAGTCATCTAATTTTAAAATTAAATGTATCCTTATAGTTTTCCTAAGTGATTTAGTGGAATATATTTTTTTTTAAAAATTGTATATATAAGATGAACCCTCATTCATTCCTCACCTAGAAAATATCAATAAATCATAAGGTAACATACCAAGAGCACTTAATAAAGAATTAAAGTGAGAAAATATAACATATTCATTACTATTTATATATTAGTAATATGATTACTATCCATTTAGGTTTGAGGTACTGAAGGATCATCCCATGATCAATATTTTCCATGTTACAAGTCAGGTCACTCTAAGTACTTGTCTATCACACATTACATCCTTATACATAGACAAACCAACATGTATGGGATAAACACACATGTTTAAGACCTTCTTCATATTATTGGATATATGTGTATTTCTAATTGAAATAGGGGTCCTTGGGGTACTTTAACATTGTGTTCCCATTAATACATTTTCCCCATAATCACTAAAATGGTGAGGAAGCTAGGGTTTGACCATTTGAAAAAGATAGACAACCTATGAATGTGATATATATATATATATATATATATATATATATATATATATATACTAGAAGAAAGGTGATAGAAAACCCAAAAGACTTCAAGTGTTCATATCCATATCCTCTCACTATTACATACTTGACACTTGCATTGAACTTTGACACCAACATTGCTACAACTGTTTAGATCTAATGTAAGAATTTAAGGCTATCGAATCTAAAATTATAGAATGTGAAAACTATTTCATAATATTGATCTAATCCATTTCCAACCTATTTCAACCCAGATCTACATGTACACTATAAAATATTTAAGTAATCTTATTTTAAATTTATTTCAATATCAACCAATATATGTAGTTTTCATTTTTCTCATATTTCAGTATTATAAATTCAGAATATTGTTTATCTAACTTTAAAATTAATTATCCTATTATATATATATATATACATACATATATTTATCACCCATGTGATTATTAATTTATATATTACTAATCATATTTAATCTTGTATCAATAAATTTAGGGTTAAACACTAAGGAAGAAGAATATGAGTTGAAAATTTAACCATAATACTAAGTAAAGAGTTGCCCCAAGGGTTTGCTCAAGTGGATAGGATCAATGACTTTGGTTTCCTATGTCTTGAGTTCAATTTATACTTAGTACCATGTGATTAATTGAGGCTTAGGGGTAGACTCAAATATTGAGGACTAGAGGTATGTCACCCTTAGTTAATTGGTGGTCCTCTTCAAAACCGCGGATATCAATTAAAAAATATATCAAGTAAAGAGTAGATGAAAAAATTGACAAGTACAAGGAAAGACTTGTAGAAAAGTGTTACACATAAAAATAAGTCATTGATTCTAAGTATATTATAGTTTTCATAACAAATAAATTATTTTTAAGAATGATATTTTCTATGGTTTCTTAGTTTAATTGTAAATTCCATCAGATGGACTTGAAAATTCCCTTCCTAAATGGATATCTTCAAGAAAAGTCTAGATGATCAAACCATAGGTTATTTTCACATTTGGTCAAGAATAAAAGGTGTTTAGACTCATCAAGTCATTATATGATCTCAATTATGCTCCCTTATCTTGATATATCAAACTTTATGATCATCACATTAAACATATATTTCATAAGAGTCCATATGATTCAAATCTGTACCTCAAGGAGCAAGGGGGTAGCTTATAGCTATATGTCTATATGTAAATGATATATTCATCATTAAAAGATAAGTAAATATTATTGATATAAAAAATAATGATCTCAAATGATTTTTTAGCATCATAATTATAAAGTTATTACACTAGTGTTTTGGTTTGGAAGTATGGAAAAAGGAGAACCACATCTTTCTATCTCAAATGAAGTATCTAAAAATCATACTTGAGCTATTATACATGATGGAATATAATCAGATTGGAACACCAAGGATATAAGACTCCATATTTATTATTTAAATCCATCATCATCAATAAATTTCACTCTCTATCAAGAATTTATTTGGAGTATTATGTACTTGGCATACACTAAGCTAGATATTAGTTGTTTTGTTATCTATCTTTCACATTTCATGCAAGAACCAAGGATGAGTCATTGGAAATAATATAAGTGTCTATAGAGATAAATATAATGTATTATGGAGTATGACCTAGAACATAAGAAAAATGATCAATTATTCTGGATAGGTTTCACAAAAATAGATCATGTAGGTTCTATTTATTAGGAATTAGTTTTGACATTAGTAATTATGTTTGGATATTTATTGAGAGGTAAATATAATATCATGTGGGTTAGTTATTAAAATATATTATTTGGTTATAGTCAGTTGTGTTATTGTTGTGAGTTACAACAATAATAAACATATAGAAGATTGAGTTATTATAGGGAAAAATGGAGAGATACTTGAAGATATGATCTACCCAATTATAAGAATGAGTTTTCCTATATATTTGTATTACCCATATGGATTTGATACATAATAAATAATATAATGTGAATAAACATTTTATTCTATATTCAGCTATTTCATTTTGTATTAATTTACTCAGATCTAAACCAATTTTACTATCTAGTATTAGAGCAGGTAAGATGAAGCAAAGCATGGGAATTAGTTTTTAATAATTTTTCAAAGGGTATTGTCATTATGCTATTACCTTGAGTAATGATATTAATTATTTTGTTCAAATTACTTATAGAAAATCTCAAACCTGAGCATATTTCACCATTAGTAGATTTTACAACTATATATTTTAGCATAGAATCATATAAGTATTTGTAATCATAATATCTCAGTGTATCTATACAAATAATCATATCCCATATTAGAATGCCTATCAAAATAACATTTAAAATCTAGTTTATTATGACCTCTACCAATTTTATGTTCATGTTATCCATGTTTGTTTCATTATTGGTGGATTTAATTCCCTACCTAAGAGGAAGATTCAAACTTCCACCATATTATTTGTAGATGAATAATTATTTTTCCTTTATCACCATTATCCCTGGGGTAATGTTGATAATTTATATTTGATTACACTCATGCTTTTCTATGGCTCAAATTCCTACATAAGACTATTATTTCAAAAGTTTATGAGGATAACAAAGGAGATAATTTTGACAATATCATGCATTATATTGAGAAAAATCTTCATCTAATTTTGTGGAAGTTGTAATCTATCTATGTGTGAGACAAAGTAAATTGATCACTCAATCTATTTGTGTGTGAGAGTAAACTACTTGGATGCCTCTCTATCATGGTTTGGCCAACTCATCCAAATTCCAGTATAATAGATTTTCATGTAATAAGATCTATAATTTAGATAAGATTTAAATTTGTCAATCATGCTAAGTCATCAATCAAGGAGTAAAAATTTCTATTTGGTATTTAGTTGTTATACAACTCTAAGTTTGTGATAATTTATCATGTAAGTTTTTATGTATAGAGTCACCTTTCATATTTTTAATTTTGGATATAGTTTATATTTCAAAAGGTTTAATGGGTTTGGATTATTTTAATTATCTTCTTTTATTTAGTCTTTGGATTTTGTACAAAGATATATTGTAATTATCATCATGTCACACTATTCATTATATTATATTTTTTAATATTAAGCCAAAAAAAAATTATAGTCATTTAGCATTGTGTATAGTCATTTATTATGGTTTATTCTTGATGTTGTCTACATAGTCATATTATTTTATGTTAAAGAACTCATTTGTAAAGTATGCCATATTTTTTTAGCTGTGTCTAAATTAAAAAGTAAAAAGTGTCATTGAGTGTTAATTTTTAGGTCATCAAAAGAAAAATGAAGAATCATTAGTGTCTCATCTCATTGTCAAAGTCAAAATAAATTTTTTGTACAAGGATGCATTATCACTTGTATGTGATGTCCTGAGTTAAATGTCAAATACATCCAAATTATGGGGGGGATTTATCCTCAACTAATCATGAATTCAAGATTTATTGACATTATTGATGACTGAGTAACTTCACCTATTGAAGGATGGATGAAAAAGATGTTGTAGGTTTCACATCCTCTCATTAGTCACAAATGATGGGGCCCAAATGATTTGGCAACATATTGTATGGTGTGTTTCTTAGTTCTTATTATATGTTTGAAAAGAATAACATAATTTCATGATTGTTCAAGCATTGTAATTAGTGATAAATTCTAAACATAATTCCCTAATGTGAAAATATAGTGAAAGGACAAAAAGCACCAATGTACATTAGTTCATGGATCTTGAAAAGGTTTATGGTAGATCCATAAAACCATGAAAATTGGATAGTTGATGAGGTTCCTATTCATGTCAAGGTTTGTGGTAAACCTATTTAAAACCATGGAAGGAATGAGCCTTTATTTCTATCAAGGTCATGAGCCAAATAGTTGGGCATGCCACAAGGGTGAGCATACTACAAGTGAGAGTGTGAATGTTTTTTCACCATGTAAAAACTAAGGGTGGGGGGGAATGTTAGAATTTTTTTTTGAAATTATTTATTACATTTGGATATTTATTAGGAGGTAAATATAATATTATGTGAGTTATTTATTAGAATATATTGTTTGGTTATAATTAGTTGTGTTACTATTGTGAGTTAATAAAAATATATGCATATAGAAGATTAAGTTATTATAGGGATATATGGAGATATGATCTCCCCAATTATAGGAAAGTGTTTTCCTATATATTTGTATTACTCATATGTTTTTGATACAAAATAAATAATATAGTCTGAAGAAATATTTTATTTTGTGTTTAACTCTTTCATTTTGTATTAATTTACTCAGATCTATACCAATTCTATTACAATTTATGACAAGAGATATACATCTAGATTTGTGTTCTTTCTAGGATATGATCCTATCCTATGGGCGAGAAAGAATCAAAACATTATTTATTGATCTCTATTAATTAAAACTATCATGAAATAGGGTGAGTTTTATTTAAATTTATATGGCTACATCACATACTTGTGGAGTTTGGAGCACCATGAACTCAACCTACAATTCTATATTTTAAAAAATAGGTATACTAACCTACAATGAGACCCATATTTCATAGCCATGTGAGTAACCCTCATAATTATTATTATGATATGAAATTACTTATTATGTTATATTTTGACTACAAAAATCTATATACGAATACACCAATTATTGTATGTAGAGATAAACATGTGGATACATATATGATTTTATATGTAATTATGAGATCGTATCTATGTTGAAAATGTTATTTATTTTTGATATCTTAAGTTTATCTTCCACATAATTATATGGTGTTTAAAGTATAAATGAAAATGAGGATGTCATGATGGACTCTGATTTTATTTATTAAATTCCATTTATTATTAGGACTAGGGATTTACCTTGTTATACCATAGAGGTACCATTATAAATATTTTTTTCTTTGAAGATGACATGAAAATAGATATATAACTATACAAATATTGAGATAATTTTTTATGGGATATATTTATTATCAATTAGGGTGATATTTGAATTACCATGACATAGTAGGATCTCTAATAATGTATATCCACCTTACATAAAACAACATACACAACACTTTGGTCTCTTAGATTGTCGATAATTTTTAATTAGAAGTAAATGGGTATAATATTCTTAGAAATGGATTATTTATATGAGCTTGTAATAAAAAAATAAATAATTAATAATGAAATACAAAAAGGACATGTGTTTCATGATCAATAATGAGTGAATGTGGTAAAACATCTAAAGTGACAAATTAAAGACAAAATTAAAATGAAATATACCTCCACCCCAATGGAAAATATAAATTATCCTTGAGTAGGTAAAAGGCCAAAATTATCATAAGAATAAATGAGAAGATTTGGAATATGAAAGGAAAAAATAGAATCCATGAGTGGCTGATTTATAAATAATTCCCACCCAATTATTTTCCTTGGATGAACATTAGTATACTTAGATATTTGACACAATTTATAAAAATGGAAACAGAAGAAAGAAAAACTAAACACACATTATTAAAAGAAATCATGTATTTGGTAAAAAGAGATGACAAGAAATTAATAATATTTGGAGGTTCTAAATATAATAATAAAACCATTAAATGGGGGACACACATAAAAATAATCCTTGAGTTTCATTGTTCAAACCCTTGTGTGAGTATCTTGTTCAAGCTTGAAGATATTACAGTTCACTATAGATAAAAAATAGAATTTGATGATAATATTTATATTTTTTAAGGATTTATTTGAGTGTGTTTTAAGGTTATAATAATTTTTTCATGGTGACCAATTTATTTTAGATATGTGAAAAGGAAAACCATAATTAGAAAAATGTAGCTATAAACCCTGAACTCTATTGTTGAGCCACCTACAAGCTGAGTTTTGCAAAATCATTAAACAAAAAATATTAATGAATAGATAGATAATTTTCCTAAGAATTTAAATATTTTTATTTTTATTTTTGAGATTCATATGTATCAAAGAACCGTTGGTACACAAGCCACTACAAAGAAGACCCCTATTTCTTGTAACAATGTTGTAATGAGCCTATATGTCTATTCTATCCAAGAAACAAATAGAAAATGGTTTAAAATGGATTTATACATGATTGTAACATTTATGTAAGTTTATTTAAGGTATTCATAGGCTCCATGAGGTTTTATTTGGCTTGGATATGTGTTTGATTTAACCTACAGGGATATAGGCCTATAAAGTTACTTATTTGACACAATCAAGAAAAGTTTGAATTGGTTATCATAGTAAGTGGATATATTAACACATTATAATGATTTTTAAAGGTATAATACACTGATTATCTGCATAAAACTTTAATTATATCCTTTAAACTTTGAACAATAAAATATATGTATTTTTGAAGCTTATCAGTTGAGACAGAGGTCTGTAAACCCTAAAACTAGGGTTTTGAAATTTATATGAGATTTGTCTAGTGGAAAATTATAATTATTGGGAATTTGTTAGATGAAACTTCATAATAA
Organism: Torreya grandis; assembly: GCA_037957365.1. Classification (NCBI taxonomy): domain Eukaryota; kingdom Viridiplantae; phylum Streptophyta; class Pinopsida; order Cupressales; family Taxaceae; genus Torreya; species Torreya grandis. Next base: position 44,810 of record JARHVA010007426.1, read on the forward strand.
ATTATTTTAATGTTTCTTGTATAGGTGGGTACATGTATATACTTATATAATCAATTTTGTGTGAATGTAGTGCTAACAAACCTAAATGACCTAATTTGAACCTAAAAAGAGGTTAGTAGATGGGTATAGGGAATTAATTACGGATTTAAACTTTATAAAAAGGAGGAGTAAGATAGAGGGTAACTTTAAATCTTGTGGTTTCCAAAAGTGATTAGGTATAGGTTTGTACTAAGGGAATTCCTTAAATAAAAGGGTATAAGTATAGTCCAAAGAATAGAGTAAAGTTGTGTATGTGAGATTAAATGATTTGTGGAAAATATAAGGTGGCTGAATATTTATAAATTATTTTCAATAAGTATGTTTTATTAATAAAAGGCTATAAAATATTCAATGCCCTCAAAGAGCTAGTGAATGCATGTTCTCAAATAGTTAAAATTAATGAAACAAGACATTAAGAGATCTTGTCAACGATGAATGATAAAAGTAGATTGAGATGGGTTAAGGTAATGTGTTTTATGTGTTTTGAAACGTGATTAAGTAGGGGTTTTCATTTGACCAATTGGAACAAGATAGGCCTAGTGTACGCTAACAAGAATTTGCAAGATTACAAGCTAAGAGTAAGTGGAATTGTATACTAATGGGAAGAGCTCTATATCAAACATATTGTTTTGTAGATTATATTTTATTCCCTTATTATAAGATGTGATTTATTTTATGACTTGTGGATCTTATTCTCATTATTGGAAATCTACTTTATAGTCTTTTGCATCTTGGAAAATAATGACTACCTTTTTATTTAAATTTATGTGATTCTTTTTATTATTATTTTCCATATTATGTTATTTATTTGGGTGGATTGATTAGGAATAATAAGCTATATTTATGTTTGGTATTTATATTAAGATCATTGACATTATTATCTATATATCAAAGAGGCCTCCACTTGGGCATGGAAGAGTGGTTAAGTCCTAGACTAATGTCTTTGGAGGATATGTTATCCCATTGGGTTAAACATATCCATTATACATATTTATATAAATTATTATGAATGTATTATATTCCATGAAAATTATTATATCTAAAACTATTGTGGGTTTTGGGGATCTTTTATTTATGTGATACTTCTTAGTTTTGAATTTTTGGCTTGATTTCTTGTTTTTATGATTTTACCTTTGTTGATTTCATTACTATTTATCGGTTGATTTATAATACCTTATTTGTTTATTAGTATTTAATATTTTTTGTTAACTATTGAGCCCATATAATACCATTCCTCTTGCTCAATGGTTTATTAATTCATAATTAGGAATGAAAAGAAATAATGTCTTAATAATAGTTGAGAATAGAATGTTGCATCATGAAATAGTGGGTTACAAATAAGTGATAAAGTGTTTATAAAATTCCTCAATACTGAATTATGGATAATATCCACTGGTAGTGAGGTTCATCATGTGTAACATGGAACAAAATCATCTCCTTGCCTGGTATTTATTTATTCACTCAAGGACCAAAAAATGAACTAAAAACCCCATTTATTTACTCTGCACATGTGATTACATTTTTTTAATAACATTAATGAAATAGTAAAAATTGTGTTTAGTTTCTATCTGAGTAAGGAAAGGATTATATTCTAAATTTATAATATTGTGTTGAATTATATGTTAAATTTTATAATGTTTTGTTTACATTATTGAAGTTGTATTGAAATTTAGAATGCATTTTAGTATTAAGACCAAGATCATCATTTGGTTAAAAATGATAAGTAACATGGATATTATTGAAAATATCTCATTTTAAATAATATGTTGTTAAATGTTATCATATCATAATATCTCACTAACTATTCATTTCTTAAAGGATTTGATGTTATATACTCAACAAAGCTTTGTTGATAAGTTTTCCACACATGTGAATAAGTAGTTTTGATTTAAAGTACAAAACCAAATATAAGTTATACCTTTCTAACTTTATCAAATTTATAATAAATGGAAAACTAATAAAAAAAATTGAAATATTTCTAATGTTGTGTGTTTCCATCATTTAGTTTATGCAGAATAAGAACTATAATTTCTTCCCATTATTAATATAAATTATGGATAACACAAAATAATAATTAAATTTTTATGTAATTCATTATATTAAACTTATTTTTAATATATTTTTAACATGATAAATTCTGGGTTTAAGTAACCAAAATTAGAAAAATTGGGAAATGTAGTCTCTTGCATTAAGTCTTACTACAATTTTTGTAACCTTAGGCTTATTTTTAAAATTGTATACTAGTTTCATTTATTCCCTTTAAGGATAGACCTCGAGTTTCCATTTAATTAAAAATAAAATATTTAGTAATATGTCACCATGGTTAGTAGAATGTCTTTTTTCCCAATTACATATCATAATTTTTAGCCTTCTAATATTTTGGGTCATCTTTTACTTAGCTAATTTTCAGTGTTTGATTTCTAACTTATCACATATAATTTTTTATTTCTTCATGGTAAGATTACTTTCTAAAGGTAGCTAAAACAACTATATCAGTCCATTTCAATCTATTTCTGTCTTGCATTAATGGTCCTTAGGGTTACAATAGTGGGATCAAGTCATTTTTAGGCCAAATTATAACATCAATGTAGTTATAATATCTATATAAATTTATTATAATCTTGTTATATCATTTTTTTCTCCTTAATGGTTCATTTTTGGCATGTAATATGGATAAAATGGTAATAATCATGATATTAGCTTTGGTGATGAACCCATTGAAACTAATGTGTCTACCTCCATGGCCTCCCTTTGAAATAATTTTTGTAGTTTGAACTTGATCATATTTGATCTCTATTTGAAGTATCAAGGATTTTAATTTTGATATTGATCCTTGATCTTGATCTAGGTTTCTAATAATGTGCCACTTGGTATCCCTTCATTCATTCTTAAGATCCTATTGTCAGTTTATCTACTTCCATACTTGCAACATGTGGTGGCCTCACATTCGACCTGAGATCATTGACATCTTAACCTTTTATGCACCATCAATATCTTATTACATTTCTATAATACATACCGTTGATTTAATTAATATTTACCATGGTCATGACACTTGGTAGCTTCTCATTTGTTCCCAAGATTCACTAACTAGTTGACCTTTTGCTTGTTATTTATCTACTTTGGTATGATGAATCATGCACCATTGACTAGTTTAGAAACATTATATTTGTTAGTCACTATGTGTTATTAGATATTCATATGGTTACCTAATATATTACTACTTTTCATCCACATGTTAATCATGGGTCCACTGACATTTGAATTGATGCTCACCATTAGATCTTAGGTGCATGATCAAATACACTTTATTATATCTTCCAGACCAACTAAAATAACTAATCACCCACTCACTATCAGATATTTACCCAATATTTCATAATTTTAACTCTTTTTATCCATGTTTACATCTTTATAACATTTTAATTAAAATGGCTATTTGCCACATATTTAACTTGATGTCCCCATACATGTCTCACTCTACTAGTTCATCTTCGAATGCTTATATCTTGATATGAAAGACTTATCGAGCTAAAAAATTTGTAGACTATGTTTAGGAGACCAAAATTATAATTTCTATGCTTTCCTTTGGCTCTAGGTGACCTCCCAATTTCATATATCAAATGTCCAAGTAGACTGATCCATTCATTCCCACAAGACACGTCATAATGGTCTAGCTCCTTAAAATTACCAATTTCATGCTTTAAGATTGATTAAAGTGTTTCAAAATCTTGTTATAGACAATTTATCTACATGAAGGCTATTTTATCCTCCTCTTATTATATTTCCTCTCAACTAGGACCTTGATCATCTTCAAACCACATCTAATCAAAAGTTTCTTATGTGGGCCAAATTTGGCCAACACCATCTTCACATCAATCCAATAAAGAGGAAAATTCATTTTTTCATTTTTATAGTTTAAAATTATACTATTTATATACTTGAATCATTAGGGTATTACATTGGATGGAAATAAGTTTGTCTTGTGGGAAAGTCTTGAATGCAAAGTAGGAGTCTTTTAGCCTAGATATGATTCCTATAGTGTGATCCTTAAAAAGAAACAACAACCATTTTCAAAGAACCATTTTCCAAGGGAGAGATTGAGGCATGTTAGGTTCATCCAAAGGTAAGTATTCCTAACTTATACTCTTTCATATGCTTGATAAATATTACACAAAGTAATAGGTTTAATTTTTTACTCCTTGCTTAAATTACCTCTACACTGACTTGAGTAGATTTTTCTTTGGTTTTTATGTGTTTTTTATTTTAAACTATACCCCTTTATTCCAAAAGGTTTAGTGAGAAATATATTATATTTTTTTAATGTATTATATGTCTATTTAGGGATATTGTATCATATCATTTTCCTAGAGGATTTTTAACCCACTCATGTGATGTTGTGTAGTAAGAAATCCATTAGGTAGGTTTAGTAGATCTAAAATTTACTTGTCTTGATATAAATATATATTCAATGAGTTGTTGGTAAGATTACTTTCTTAGAAATTTAAATTCACTAAGTAAGATAAGTTATAAATCCATCCTAATTCATTATATACATTCTAGTGAACCTGAAGTGAATCTAATCCTTGCAATCTTAATTTTTAGTCACAGTCAACTATTTCAAGTTAGTCAATCAAGTTTCATATTAAATAATATAGGTCTCTTTTGTAGCTAACTATATCAAGCTAGTCGATCTAGTCTATTTTTTATTTATAGGACCATTTTTTTAGATAGATCAATTTGGTCAAACTAGTCAATTTGTCTATTTGTAAGTACAATGTTTACACTCAACTAGGTCATGTTAGCTGACCTATTTTTATCTTCTCTTTACAAAATCCCAATTTTTCAACTATATTAAACCAATAGATCTAGTTATTCAATTGGTCTTTTAAATTTTAATTTATATCTAACAAAATTGATCTACTTAATTTTTTTATACACAACTTTTATTTTTTTATCTAATTAAATCAATCTAGTCGATATAGTTATTTTATTGGTTTCTAATTTTTATTTAAAATCAATTAAATTGATCTACTAATTACTGTTTAAATATTCATATTTTTTATCTTAGTAAACTAGATTTACCTACTCAATTTTTTTATTAATCATTTTTTTTAGATTTTTAACCTTTTTATAATAGACCTACTCAATAAAACTTCAACAATTATACCAAATCAACATGGTTTGTCTTATGTGGAACATAAATTACCTGTGATAACATAAATGGTAGAGAATTTTGAAATCGGTATGAGCGGGAAAAGAATTGGGGAGAATCTGGCAGGAGGAACAGATCCAGGTGGAATAGTAGAGGAAGGTGGAAAATGCAGAGGGTCAGGATTTCTAACTGATGTAGACACAAAAAGGCCTTTAGTAGTTTTTGAGCTCTATAGTGGGGCCAGAGATTCTCCATCGAAAAAAGCAACAGAACAATCCACGGAGACAGCGAAAGACAAAACTATTTTTAACATAGAAAAGAACCTTGAAAGGCAGAAAGGGGCCCTCAAACAAAGGACCCGGTCATCGTTGTTTGGGAAAAAACTGACAGGGAAATACATCTTCCCCCCGGTGACATCTAAATCTTGCTGGGAGAAATGTGAGTTTCAAGTATTCATCCCAGATCCCTTACTTGATTTTTTGATTTCTTCAATGGATCTCACACTAGTAGGAAAATTTCAAGGAGCAAGACCAAATATAGATTCACTCAGGTCTATAATCAAAAAGAGATGGGCCATACATGAAGAAGTTGACATTGCACCTATGGTGAATGGTTTTTTCTCTTTTATCTTTAACTGCGAAGAAGATCTGAATATGATCCTGAGTGAAGGACCTTGGTCTTTTGGAAGAAGCACCCTAACTATCAAGAAATGGGAACTAGATATGGATTTATCAGATTCATTTTTCTCAATAACTCCTATTTGGGCTAAGCTTCCTGGGCTCCCTTTAGAATTCTGGCATGAGGACATCTTCAAAGGAATAGCTAGTTCATTTGGTGAGTTAGTGACTGTGGATAAAGCCACGGCTTCAAGAACAAAACTCCAAAGTGCCAGAATCTACGTTAAAGTGGCGGATCTAAACCTCCTTCCCAAAAAAGTGGATCTTATCTCCAAACTTGGTAAGAAAACCCAAGTGATTGTTTTCAAAGATTTGCCAAACTCTTGTTATGTGTGCAAGAAGCAGGGGCATTGGGCTAGGAACTGCCCCAATAGGGGAAGAGCCTTTTCAAAAAACTTTCAGGCAGGAAAAAATATTAAGACCCAACAAAAGAAAATATGGAAGGTTAAAGAAGACTATCGAAAGATAGGGAAGCCTTAAGAGGCCTTAGCTGACCTACACACAGACAAGGTTATTTCTACTACTTCAGTAGAAGCGGACGACCCTAATATAACAGGAATAACAGACCCCCTTTTAAAGACTTCTAATGTCCTGATGGAAGAAAAGGGGAAGGGAACAGAGGACAAAGTATCAGATCTTCTATCTGAATAAGAGGTTAATGTTTCTACTCAGAACTCTCAAAGCTTAGAAATTCAAGTTTCAAAGATGCATGATAATGAAGAATTAGAGGAAGGAGAAGTAGATCCTAAAAGAAGAAACAATATAGAAGAAGAAGAGGATGAATTGAGTGAAGATCAGTTAGGGGAAAAGTAGGAACCAAAGGTCAAAATTACTACTCCAGCTAAAGAGGTCCTCAAGGCAGAAGAAATGGTTGAAGGTGGAAAAAACTCTAAAAACCAAAAGATTAAAGGAGAGATAAAGAACAATTCTAATCACATTACAACAAGAAATGGTGGAGCAAAAGCTAATAGCTCTCAAAGGAGTAAAGGAGGAAAAGAATTTGAAAAACAAGCCAAATTAAAACCGGATGTAGGTTCCTCAGATAAACCTGGAAAAAAATCTGCTAAGAAGAATAGAGAATTGGAAAGCAAGCTAAATATAGCAGATGGAAAGCAGAAGACTATGGGGAAATATATGAACAACAATAAAAAGAAATGAAGATTCTTAGTTGGAATATAAGGGGACTAAATAGCCTTCTCAAAGTAGATCTAGTTAGGAATTTTGTTAGAGAGCAAAAGCCAGACCTCCTTCTACTTCAAGAAACTAAAATGAGTAAGGAAAAAGCTGAACAGATCAAAGACTTTAAAAATTACACCTTTAAAGCTAGTAGCTCTGAAGGCACTTCAGGAAGTACTGCGATATTATGGAAAAAAAATCTTTTTGCTGATTCTATTTTGATGGAAAGTAAAAAAATTTGGTGGTGAAATTAACAAATGTTGACCAAAAAGAAAGTTGGTATGTTGTAAATATCTATGCTCCTAATATCAGGAATGAAAGGAAAAAGGTATGGGAAACTCTCTCAAAGCTCAGAAGGAAAGATCACTGTGGGCGTTGGATTATAATGGGAGACTTTAATGTCCCCCTTTATGATTATGAGAAAATGGGTGGTAATACAATTCAAATGGAAGGGAGAATTGACCTCATGGAGTTTATAAGCAAACAAGGTTTAATGGATGTGGAGCTGCAAGGAATTTAGTACACTTGGAGTAATAAGAGACTGAACAAGGAATGCATATAGGCTAAGCTTGACAGGGCTCTCATCTCCCCAAACTGGATAAAAGACTATAATTGTAAGTTGGAAGCACACCACAGAATAGGCTCAGATCATTTTCCTCTAATGGTCTTAGCGGATAAACTGAACCAAAAAAAGAATCATCCATTCAGATTTGAAAAGATGTGGCTGTAGCATCCACAGTTTGAAGACAAAATAAAAGAGTGGTGGAATATCTCTATAGAGGGATCAGCTCTCTTCCGAGTTGTTTCCAAACTCAAAAATGTTAAAAAGAAAGTTAAGAAATGGAATAAGGACTGTTTTGGAAATATTTTTGTGAAAAATAAGATCATCAAGGAGAATATCAGAAGAATACAAGAAAAAATCCAGCAATATGGATATACTTCAGAATCCCAAAGAGAAGAAAGCGAACAATTGGTACAGTACCAAGATATAATAACTAAGGAGGAAATTTATTGGAGACAAAGATCAAGGGTGCAATGGTTGAAAGAAGGAGATAAAAATACTAAGTTTTTCCACCTCTCCACTTTGAAACACAGAGCGAAAACACATATCTATCATTTGAAAAAAGGAGTTCAGAAGATAACAGAGGAAAAGGAAATTAAGGAGGAAATGATTTCATTTTTCTCCTCCCTGATGAAGGCAGATAGAAACATCAACTTGAAAAGTCAGGCTGATATTCTACGAGTGATTCCCCCATTGATCTCGAAGGAGCAGAATAATATGTTATGTTTTATACCTAAGGAGGAGGAAATCTTTAAAGCTGTAAGATCTCTTGGAGGAGAAAAAGCTCCTGGACCAGATGGTTTCCCCATGTTCTTTTTTCAAAAGCTCTAGAAATTTAGAGGAAAAGATGTCAGTAATGCGGTGAAGGAGTTTATTAGAGCTAAACAGATGCTGAAGGAAATTAATGCCACTTTTCTATGCCTTATTCCGAAGAAAGCAGGTGCGGATAGCCCTGATCAGTTCAGACCAATAAGTTTGTGCAACTCTCTCTATAAGATAATCTCCAAAGTACTTACGACCAGACTAATCCAAGTGATCCCATCGATAATTGCTGATCAGCAAAATGGATTCATTCCTGGCAGACAAATCCTTAACTTAGTTATAATGGCACATGAGAATATTCATTCACTGCTCAAATCCAACACTGAGGGGTTCTTAATGAAAGTGGATATAGCAAAAGCATACGATAGGGTGGATTGGCATTTCCTTTCTAAAAGCATTACTACCTTTGGCTTTGAACAAAGAGTGGTTGATATTATCAAACAGTTGATATCTACTACTTCTATAGCTGTGTTGGTAAATGGGACCTCATCTCACTTTTTCAATCCATATAGGGGATTAAGACAAGGGGATCCTATATCCCCTATTTTGTTTATTATCATGGCAGATAGTATGGGATGATACCTTGGGGACTTGGTTCATAGAAGCCAATATAAAGGTCTGAGACCCTCTTCGCATCCTTTAACTTGCTCCCATGGTCAATTTGTGGATGATACTATTTTCATGGGACAGTCTGAAGTAACCGAAGCAAGAACTCTTAAGGAAGCAATTAATCTGTACACCTCTGCCTCTGGACAACTGATAAACTGGAATAAAAGTGCAGTTTTCTTTACTAATATCCTTGATTATAGACAGAACAAAATTGCTAGAATTCTTGAGTGCTCTATAGGCTCTTTTCCTTCCATATACCTTGGTCTCCCTTTTGGTTTGAAAGCCCCTGAAGCTTTTTGGGAAGGACTTATTAATAAATTTAGTAAGAAGTTAGCGGGATGGAAAGGTTGTCTTCTTAGCCAAGGAGGAAAGTTAACCCTCCTCAAAGCTAGTCTTCAAAGCATACCTACGTATGCTTTGAGTCTTTTCAAAATCCCCTCTAAATTTGCTGAAGTAATTGAAAAAATCCAAAGAAACTTTCTTTGGTCAGGTTCTGAGGAGAAAAGGAGAATGCCTCTAATTGCATGGGATAACATTTGCAAACCGGTTAAGGATGGTGGACTTGGTATAAGGAAAATAAGAAGTATGAACACCGCCCTTTTAGCTAAATAGGGATGGAGGGTCTATCAGGAAAATAAAGAATGGAGTAAAATATGGAAGCATAAGTATTTATTTATGGCATAGTCACTTCATGATTTCTTTACTACTTTAGATATTTCTCATCCGTCTGCTATTTGGGGGGCAGTCCAGGGAACAAAACATGTTCTTGAAGACGGAAGTTCATGGAAAGTAGGTAATGGTAAAAAGGTGAAATTCTGGGAAGATATTTGGGTAAGAGGTAAACCCTTACAGGAAGAAATCCAAGATAAAGATGTTATAGAAAGATGTAAACAAAGAGTGGGCATAACGGTTAATCAATACTGGCAGAACAACACTTGGGTAAACCTCACTGACTATGATCAAGATCTCAAGGAAATTCAATTATCCCTAAATGCTATATCTCTATATCCTAATCAAGAAGATAAAATTGTTTGGTATCAGGAGCCAAGTGGTCTGTTTAAAGTCTCTTCTATCTTCATCTCCAAGGGAAATGGTAGAAAACCGTTATGGACAAGAGCCTGGATTAAGGGGCTCATTCCTAAAATCAAGTTCTTTTTCTGGACCCTTCTCCAAAATAAAATTTTGACTCTGGATAATCTACAGAAATGCGGAATCAATATTGTTAACAGGTGTATTCTGTGTAAGAGAGACCTTGAAGATAGAGATCATCTGTTTGTGAATTGTTCCTTCACTCAGCTTGTTTGGAAGGAGGTTCTCAATCTGTGGGGCATTACATGGATTCACCAAAAAAATGTTGAACTTTCTCTCAAAAGCTGGTATTGTCCTTCAAAGAACCCTGAAGTTCTCTTTTTATGGAAAATTACTCTTCCCCATATCTGGTGGGGAATATGGAAGGAAAGAAATAACAAAATATTCAGAAACAAAGAGCTCCCTGGATGGGTGGTTGGCCAAAACATCATTAGAGCTCTAAAGGAAAAATTTTCTTCTAAAAAAAATCTAAGTTCTAATCTCAATGTGGATAATCCCCTAAGGATGGATTTTATTCTTGGTAAACCTGATAACCCCAGATCAGGTGTTACTTGGATTAGTCCACCTCAAGATTGGATTAAAGGTAACTTTGACGGTGTAGCAAAAGGGAACCCGGGGAATGCTGGTTGTGGTGGTGTTCTGAGAAACCATGTGGGCATGGTTATTGATGCTATCACAATTCCCATTGGTATATCTAACTGCCACATTGCCGAAGCTACAGCTGCCCTCCAGACCATTAAATTAGCTGTGGACTCAGGATATTCCAAATTATGGCTTGAAGGGGACTCTTTGAATGTTATAAATATCCTTAGTAATAAGAATACTGTGTCTTGCACCATAGAGGATAAGGTAAAGGAGATGAATAATCTTTTGAATAAATTTGAAGAAATAAAAATCACCCATACCTACCGTGAAGCCAATGGTGTTGCAGATTGGCTTGCGAATTGTGCTGTCCAGGAAGGGCAAAAAGTGAGGTGGGATGAAACCTTAGAAAGGAATGTGGATTTAAGGGCGATGATTCTTCTCGATGCCACACATGCGAAAGAAGGTAGGATTGGAGTGTATTAAAATCTTAATGAGTAGGAGGAGTGGCAGCACGGGGAAAGGAACCCAATTATTAAAGAGTAAGGCCCTCAAGAGGGAGAAGTAGATCCTGAAAAGCCATAAACAAAGTCGATGTCCCAATCAACTTGATAGTAGGAGGATTCAGGGTAATATCCACAGTAATTGGGATTCAAAGAAAATGAGTATGGCGCGTGAAAGGAAGGGATAACCCCGTAAACAAGAGCCCAAGAGCTATGCAGAATGGAGAGAGAAACATTAAGTCTGGAGAATTCTACAGAAAGGAAATGTTACGAGCTACATGGAAAGACTCCATGGCTCTAAACCCCATATCACGACGACCTTCTTTAAAAATTGGTTTGACGACAGGGTCACCCTGCATGGTATAACTGTAAATTTAACTAAGGATTTTCTTGCTGAGGTTATAGGGTTGCCAATGGATGGACTCAAATTTTCAAAGTAGACCAGCATTTCGAATGAGGCTTTCTGTAAGTTCCCCAAAATGGATGAGGAGGAGCAAAAGTTGGTCAAAAATGGGGATTTTTATGAGCTGGACCAGATTAAAGGGATTTGGAGGGACGTCCTAAGCTATATAAGGGAGTACTTCATCCTAGACAGAAGAAGAAAATGAGTGCATAAGTTCCATTTTGTCTTCCTCAACCACTTCAGGCATAAGGTTAGCTTGTCTTTTCCTTTCTATCTTCGCTACTCCCTGATTCAAAGCCTTTATGCTCATAGGAAATAGGATTTTCACCCTATTCTTCATGAAGGCCTTATTCTGCTTATTGAAGGCTATTGCAAGAATAGGGCACTGGTTAAGTATCCCAAACAGGGGAAAAATAAGTTGCCAGGAAATAAAAAGATTGAAAATGTAAGCAGAAGAGGCAAAATTAAGACCCCTAGTCCTAATAAATAGAATGTAGAAGAAGAAAGGGGTCAGGAGAGAATTGAAGAACCTGAGGAGGAAAAATCGGAGGAAGAAGAAGGAACTGAGAGCTGGGACACCATCTCTGGCAATGATGAAGAAGGATCGAAGGAAATTGAAAAAGATAAAGTCAATACAGAGGAGGATTTTGCTACCAGAACAGAAGAGACGGAGGAAAACCAGAAAGTGTCAGAGAGTCTAGGAAGATCCTGGTGAGGACCCAACTTCTAAGAATGAAAAGGAAATCTCTATCCAGGAAGATATTCAAAACAAGGAGATGGAAATTCAAGCTGGAATCAATGAGCGGGAACAAAAGAGTCAAGAAGACTTCTTTGAAGAAGCCAAGAATAGCCCCAATAAAAAGTCTGAGGATTGGAGAGGGAAGAATCAGAATGATGAAATACACACTCCTATGACTTGGGTTAACTGTAAAGCTGAGTCTTCTTCCCGATTTGATTCCTGGTTGTGTAGGGAGATCATTGATCTCAAGAGAAAAGTGGAAACTTTGGAAGATTCTCTAAAAGCTGCCTGGAACAAAGTAAACAACATGGAAAATCAGTTAAGCGAGATCCCTGTCAAGCTCAAAGCTTATGAAAACAACCTCCGGGAACTAATAAAGGACAACAAAAAGAAAATGGAGTAAGTAACGTCCAACATTTGTGCAGCTGCTATCAATATAGGTAAATGAGCCAATGAGGAGACCAAAGCACTAGAGGGTCCCAGCAAAAGGACAAGGCAAAGTTCCAGAAAGAAAGATACACAAAAAGGAGCTTTGCTGGAGGTTACCACCCAGGAAAATGCTTTGAAAGGAAAAGAAGCCATGAACTTGATACTAGAATTGGATGAATAATCTGGTCCTTCTTGTTGGTTTAGAAATGGTACTGATCTTTGTACTCCTTTTGTTAGCTTTTGTTTGTTGTGATACCAGATTTCTATTTTTGGGTTTTGACCAGATGTGTCTCTATTGGTTTCAAGTCCATTTAAAACCTATTTTTGCTTCTTCACTGTAGTGTTTTTTAGGCATTGCCTGTGGGCTTAGACGTTCTTTTTTTGCTCTCTATTAAAGGGTTTCGGGGCCCCTTCAAAACCTACTTTTACCTCAATCTAAAACATGGTTTGTCTTATTATATCTTTTAGGTTCATTATTAATAGATTAGAATTTACATCTATTCAATTTTTAAAAATTAGTAATTCTTTTTGTTCCAATTCAAAAAAAATCATTATTTATTCAACTATCAATTATATCAAACTATACACACATAGTAAACTAGATGGACCAATTTGATTTTGTTTTGTATCTATTTTCACCCACCAAACTAAATTGACCAACTAAATTTTGTTATTTTTGGTCTAAATTTCAAATAGATGGTATAGACTAGCTTGATCATGTTCTCTATTGCTTGCACAACTAGATTAACCTACTTGATATTATTTGGTATGTTTTATTTTCTAGCATAAGTAAAGAAAATTATCCTTTATTTTCATAGTAATTAAAATAAATTTTACCTTTGAAATAAAAAATTTAATACTTTTTTAACTAATTTAATAAAATAAATTAACTTGGTTTTCAACAAACTAATTTTCATCTTTTTTTCATCTTGTTTGGTTTTCTCTAAAAATTCTATACCGATAATTTTAAAACTACTTAGATACTTTTTTAAAGGGATGATAAATATTATATTTATGGTCCTTTTCTATAATTTATAGATATCAGGTGTGAGGGTATTTACCTATTAATGATATCCATAATACATAGCTGAACATGCTCTTTAGTTTCCATGTACCTCACATTATTTTGAAAATGGCTAGGAGTTTACTTTGTATTGAACATTAGTAATCTATCCATCCATTTGATAGTGTGGTGCATTGGTTAGTGGTTAGCACTAAGATGTTAAATCCAACTTACCTTTAAAACTAGGTTTAGTAGGATATGGGAGAGACACTTACTTTAAAGTTATCACATTGACATTGAATCATCACTATCCAATGGACAAGCCAATATATTTTGAATCCTAAAATATCAAAAAAACCTTTAGTAAAATCTCTTGATCTTATTTTTTGATAATTATTTATCATTTTTAGTTATATTAAAATACGTTTTTTCTATTTTTCACTTATTATTCTATGTTATATTATAGACTATATTAGCTAGTGTTGATATAAGTTCTATGATGTGTGTTTCAACTAGATCAACCAACTCAATATAGTTTATTATATGCTTACTTTACTTCTATTTTTCAACTAGATCATCCAATTTTAACAATTTCATTTTTTCTAGACTATAGAATTACATCAACCAACTAAATCTAGTATACTATCATTTTATCATGTTTATCCAAATTGATTGACTAACTTGATTAGGTAGAATATTTTTATCCATTTTACCCAACTCAACTTGATTTATTCAGTTTCCACACTATGTTGGTTCTTATTATCTGAATTAGATACTCGAACTCAATCTAGTCAATTTCCAAACTATTCTATTCCCTTTTTTCCAACTAAATAGGCCAGCTCAGTCTAGTTCATTTCCAGACTATGTTTTTGTCATATTTTTCTAACTAGATCAATCACCTCAATCTAGCCAGTTTATAGAATATTTGATTATCCTATCAGTCAAACTATATCAACTAACTTAATCTAGTTTATCTTCAACATATAAATTTTCAATTCTTTAGTAACTATTCTAATATATTTATTTTTCATCATGCAACACTTGTTTGATTAAGCTGCACAACAAAATTATTCTAACATGATTAATCCTACTAATCATCATAAATAATAAAATATGTATCTACCCTATCACATAATAGATAATCCTATTATTAATAACATCCATGCTATTATTAGGACCACTAATTATGGGACTTCTCCCCATTCTTCATCTCTTAATCCTATATTCATACCTATGAAAGAGGATTGAAGTGATCTTGAATATATATATATATATATATATATATATATATATATATATATAGTGATTAAATGATTATTTTCATCAATGAAAAACTTCAACATTAGGGTAAAGATCCCACATTAATTTATAACCTCATGATGTGACCTAACATTAGATAACCACCTTCTCCTTCACTTAGATTTGTTATAAGATTTGGGGCAAGTCATCCTATAAATCATATCACACCCTTCTCCTATCTCATGCCTTCCTATGCTAGTATGTCCTCATCTTCTATGCCTTCTTCATCATCCATGATAATTATTTCCATAAACATGGTAGGCATGACCTTTATCAGGTCTACTCAAAATGTCCACATTAATACACAAATTAATGTAACTACTAGTTCATCTCAAATTATTAATTCCTCTCATACCATTAGTGCATCCCATGTTGCTTCCACTAGTTAAAATACCATTAATATTAATCAAATTTAATTACAAAATTTAAATCAAATGGATTATTGTATAACTAATAGTGCCAATCAAATGTGCAAATACAAAACTAAATAATGCATTTTCAAAATCATCATCAATCTAATTAATGGGGGGTGAAAAATCCTAATTTACCCACCCCCTAGAGATGCACATGGAAATATTATACCACAACATACACTTGTTAACAAGGATATTAAACATTTACAGAATAAACCTCTAGTTATTCAAATTACAAACATTGAATATGTGGCATAGTTCCAACTATCACTTATAAGAGATCCATTGATCCAACCTTGCATTTGAAATCATTTTAAAAAATATGTATATAAAGATTGGGTTAAACTTAATAATTTTCGTTCCACCAAGATTATAGCTAAATTTTTTTAGGAAATGATCTAGACTAGTATAATAAACTCAAAACTCATTCTATATCTATCTTAAAAGACATAATCAATGTATTTATTTAATAATTCCAAACTATTTATCTTACTTAAAACAACCTATCTCATTTTAACATTGTAAATAGCTAAAATATGAAACAACCCAAGAATTCATCAAATAGTGGAAATCCTTATCTATCAAAGTTGAGCATAACATATTAGATGATAATCTCTTTCAATTATTGACTAACTCCCTTCACCTCAAATTAAATTATTTTATGAGGACTCCAAAATCTGTAATAGAATCCCTTGATCAATCCAAACATCAAGATTTTATTATATGATAATCTAAGCCTTCACACCCTCCTAAAGGAACTCAAATTCTTATTAAATATAAAAATAGGCATAAAAAAATGATTGTGTTATAAATACCTATGATTCCATTCACAACATTTAATCTATTACGCATAGTGGTCCTATAGAGCCTATTATTTCATCATCAATTTCCAATAATCCCCATCCTAGTTTTACATTTTATCAATTAAATAATTTAGATATCCATAAACTAGTTTCCTTAGAAGACATTCAAAATCATATTCCTCATCCATCACCATGATATCTTGATCATACTTACATTATAAAATATTGGTATGATCCATATAAAATTTGTTGGTATCATGTCAGTTGGGTCCATTCTCATTAAATTTGTCACCAATGAAGAACTTTTGCTAAGGAATATATTCATAGACCTAATTTTGATCATGTATCCCTCATATGTACTTGTCAACATGATTAGTGGAATCCAAGGCTCATAAAACCAAAAAATGACATGGAACCCTTAATCAAGTTAATACTCACCTAGCTATTTACAAGGATCCCCTTCCTAATCATCAAGTTGGTATTACCCAATCTCCCACTACTAATAATGTAAAAATCTATGTGGACCCTAATGGTGATATTCATGATGAGAATGTTATTAACATGAATAATATAAAGATATTAGTTTATTATATTGATACTTATCCAACTTCAAAATACAATAATTTCCTAACTTCTCATCTGTTCAAGACTCTTACCCACATCATGTTATAGAATTGGGGCACATAGAACAAAATCAAGTCAATTATACATCACAATATACTAACTGACACATATCCAATCAAATGATATAGTTATGAACTAACTCACTTTATATTTATATAACTTCTACCCCTCCATAAAACAAAATACCTCACTCATAAATTCCAAAGTCATATATTCATATTAACTCTTTGCATTCACAAGACACAACTAATAATTCAAATTTTTATCTACATCAACAACATAAAACACACTCTCTTTGCCCACATTGACTAATCCAAATCAAATACACCTTATTGAAATCAATTTAAATTCACTTATACTACACCCTTACAGGATATAATTCAACATTATATACATTTATTTGATATAATTTTAATTGGATATGATGAATGAGAATATATAACCTAACTTTCACATATCCCATATAGAAACCCTTTTCTTATAACCTATAATAACATACACTCATCATTGCAATAATCTAATGTACTTTTTATTTTAAATTCACGTCCTTCACCACCCACCTATGGGGTAACAAGCCACTTTGTTAAGGTGTGAAGATATCATTCTTTAGTAGTGTGAAGAAATGTATATCAACATTGAATATTTGATAAATACTTCTCTTTCACTCAAATTCCATTTGACCTTAATGATTCATGATTAAATATTTATTTGTGAAGATGATCCTCCATTATTCATTAGTTTCCAAATAGGGAATATCCAAGTTGAGAATTCTTTGATTGATGAAGTTTTATGCACTTGCATGTCTTCCATTGATTTCATTAAAAAACATAGGTATTATACATGTAATCTTAAATCTACTCAATGTACATGTCAAACATATGATATAAAATAAATGTATCCTTTAGGTTGTGTTTATATTCCTATATAATATACCCTATGATGGTGTGAATCAAAGTCATGATATCTAATTTCCTACTATCATATAAAATTTTACTTGGTTGACCTTGGACACTCAACATGAGAAAGGGAGATAATATCACATGGGACACAATGTCCCCTCATTATTAAGATCAATTTGGTTTAAAACAAGGGTTGATAAATTTACAATCATTTATATATGTGAATAATGGAAATTAACCACTATAAGTTCAATCCACTTTGTTTTGTTCAATAAATATTAATGATATTTACTTAGGTCCTTTACTTCCTAGTTCACATAGGTATCACACTATAATATAATGGGTAGAATATTCATCATAAATAAGGGATTACAAGATAAAAAGGGTAGGGAAATAAATCAAGTGGTTTCTTGAATGAAATAAGATTATTAATGCTAAAAATAAAAGCATGCTTGATCACCATTGTACCATTGTGTACCATGTCTAGTTATAACACAAACCAAAGTAACTCAATGGGTAGGATTTTGAGGAATCAACTGAACCTATTACCTTGAACTTTTATTAAATAAAAACATATGAAAAACTTGTATCTATTATACACAATGGTTTTACATAGCTTCAAGTTAAATAAAATAAAAATCTAGGCCCAATAATATTAGCTATTACACAATCTAATTGTATATTGATTAGTAAACAAGCTTTGTAATCTCTTCATAACATTAATCAATTATATTCTGTAAATAAATGAAACACATTACTAAATAAAAACATGAATTTCAAACCAGAATGGTATCTATTTAATTGTTATTACAAAATCATTTATGTGTGCCCTTCAGGTAGATAATTGTAATCCAAAACAAAATAATAAAAAGAGAGGACTAAGCCTATTATAAGTTTTTTAGAGTTTTAGTGCATAAATTACCTCATTTTTACAATAATGTGGACTAAATTTTATATAAAAGATAATGGGACTTGTATTTGAGTAGGACAAGGCTCCCATATCTAGCCATGATTACCACTCCAAGCTGTTATAATTGTATTCAATTAGAATATTCCATTCCACCCTCACAAGAGGACAAGTTATATTAATATTTTCACCATGGTTATGACTCCTATCCAACCAAAATTATATCTCCACTTATCCCTTTTGGTCTAATTAGTTTGAATGATTATTATATTTGGCCCACTTGGGATATATTCAAGTGTTGAAGCCACTAGTTCACTCCATGTACTTCTTTGACTAGTGAGATCTATTAAAATCCAACTCAATTGATTATTATGATATTATCCTCAATTAGGGACATTATAATGTTTTTATGGGTTATTAGATTTAGTCGCATGTCCTTTATGATGACTCATATGGTTGGCATGGGTCAGGTTCATCTTATTTTATATCCTCAGGCTCTCTTTACCACTTATCTACTTTATTAGCCTGAAGCTCTTCTCCATTGACCAAGTGGCTTATTTTCAATTTTGCATTCCTTTTCATTTTATAGGTTATAGGATTTGCATTCTTAGTCCCACTTTACCACTTGGAAAATTTTCACCACCCATGGGATTTCCTTTTTCTTTACCTCTATCATCATCATGGCCACATGGATTATTATTATCTTCTTAGGATCTTCATGCTTTAGGCTAATGGTACTGATTCCCTAAATTCTTACGTTAATGCTATTATCACTTTGGGATCCAAGTATCCTAAGATGGTGTCATGTAGTGTCTTCTTGAATCATTAAGGACATGATCCTTTTCTAATGTCACTCAATTTAAAGGATTTGGGTCAATAATATAATACCCTTGAGGTTCTGAGGTTTTGAGATTTTGAGATTCTAAGGCTTTAAGGCTTTGTTAATGCATTTAGTTCTCTATAGTGTAAGGTGACTGGTATCATTCCACATGACATGATCTTGGGGTCTGGAGGCTTGTAAAATTTCCAAAAAAATAATTTAAGTATTTTAGAGTCCCTCAAGCACTTGGGTGAATGAGATCATGACATGTGGTATGATATCGATCATTCAAAGGGATCATGGATAAAACCTATATAAAATATAAGGCAAAAAAAAAAAAACTAAAGAAAATTAAGTCATTAGTAATTTATCCAAAAAATGAGAAAATACACCAAGGCATAAAATAAAGTCCAACTTCTAAGATTGAACATATAAGGATTCCTAAGTCCACAATAATGAATTCTTATCATTTTCAAAATTTCAAAACATTATAAATATACACATCTAAAATTAATATGTATCTAGTACTTATAATAAGAAATTATAAATATTTGGTCACTTTAAAATTGAAATAAACATTTTAGAGATATAATTTAGATTGGACAGATCAGACATGAAACTTCTTTATGGTGAAAAGACTTGAATTCAAAATTGGTTAATATCAATATAACATTTAGATGGTATAAATTCACATCTATAAACATGTAAAATAAAGACCAAATTAGAATAAGAGGGTCCCCATTTGAAATATAATAATGCGGTGTGTTGGACCAAAAAAAAATGTGGCCTCTATGAGGAGAATTCAACATCAATATTCAGGACCTATTTATAAATATTCATATCTAGATAACAAGCATAAACTAAAAATATTTTTTTAGGAAAAACTAGAAATACAAAGGCACTAAATTCTACTTTAACATCTGACATACTAAGTTGTGATTTAGACTTAGACCATTGGTGTGTGTAAAATTTAATGGTTCTTTTATATCTCTTGAACTCATGTGAAATAACTTAGACTTGTCTAAGCAACCAAAACATCTGAAAGGGATAATATTGGTTATTTAGCATGGGGGGAATGGTATGGGCATTGTTCTACTACCATCATAATGTCTATATCCTTGATATAGATACCTCTAGTCCTATTTAATGACTTATTTCATTGTTAGCAAGGCTAGAAATACTATAATGGAAATTTCTTGAATCACCCTTTTGAGGAAGTCTTATATTTTGCATTTTCATTTAGTTTCCTTAAAAAAATTCATTGAAATAATTTAGCATTTTTATCTATTAAGGGTTGGGAACCAAGCCATCTATTTAATGATAGATTAAAAAATATATATTACTAAGACAAATTCAAACTAAATTATTGCTCCCATTTACTTTAGTTATTCAATTAAGTGAAATAGATGGTTTAGATAAATTTTTTCTTCTAAATTCACAAGTTTTATTTCAAATCAATGACCTTCATAATTCTAAAAAAGTTAAAAATAATTTATTCTAGTTAATGGAGTTTACAAGATTGAGTAATTATTTTCTGTATTATGAAACATGAATGATCTTCATACATTTATTGACCGTTTGAAGTTATCAACCTAAAATATCTTGAGAACAACTCAATTTCAACATATTATTGTTATGTCTTTTACTCCTTCTTAGACCTAGTTTTAATGTCCTTTTGTCTATGTGAAGGCTTTATTTTATAGATATAATTACATTAAATAGGATATAAGGGAATAATTTGAAAACAAAATGATAAGAGGTCACCTCAAATAGAATTGATTTCCCATGATATGGCAAGTAATTAGCCCCAATCAATTTTATTTTAGAGAAACACACTGAAAGGGCACTAGGGGTTAAAACGAAACAAGATAAATCAAATGAATTAGGGGGAAATAAATAGAAAAAGTAATCTATTTGAAAAATAAAAGAACATAAAGTAAACATAAGCTTAGAAAACATGAAACATTGTATAGAATATGCATTCAACAAACCTTGTGATTATCATTATAAAATGGCATTAGATAGAATAGCTAGGAAATAATTCTATAGAAATTGTCCATTGACTGATAGTTTTAGGTCATTCTGTTATATATATTTGAACTAGAAAGAATTCTATTCTACTTATTATATAACTTGATAAGGACCAATCCAAAGAGGAATTTGCTTATAATGTTACCTTTCCTCTAATGGGTTTTGTCACATAAACCAAGTACAAAATATTAAATCATTTTAATAGTACTTTTATATAAAACCATATTTTCAAAACTGCCTAGGGTTTACTAATTTTTTTCAAGGATTCATCTGTCATATCATTCATGTGAATCAAGTGTAATAGATTGGACTAACATATTTCATTTAATTCCATGTAGTAATTGATGATTTGATATGTGGTTCTCTTTATTGTCATTCAAAATATTGGTTCCATGTCATAAAACAAAATGAAATGGGAGCTCTTGAGGCTTTTCTTATGTCTTGTTTGTTCATCCCATAAATCATACTTGAGTATAAAATTTCAACAATGTGGGTTCTCCTATACTAATTTCTTAATGATATTCAACATGTTATTATTTGTCGACTCAACTAAACCATTTAATTGAGAGTAGTAGTTTTAAGAGAACTTTAATACAATTATGTTTTTATATGCCCACATGGTTAACTTAGTTGATTGGAAGGCAAGCCTATTATGACACACAAGTGTCATAGGGGTGTTAAACCTAGTTGTAATGTTATCTTCAAGGAGTCTAATCACCTCCTTTATAATGATATTCCTATTTGATTTTGTTTCACCCCATCTTGTGTAATAGTGAGTCACTGTAATAATTAATTTATGGCCAATTGAAGAGTTTAGATTTATGACTCCAATGAATTCCAATGCCCATTGAGAAATGGATTGCTTCTCAATTACTAGTTAAAAGAGAATAGTAATATGAGTTTAATTTCTTATAAAGGTCTGATAGAGATGACAAGATATCACATGAGTATGAGAATCCTTAAATAATGTTGGCTAATACTAACTATCCCTTAAGATGTTGTGGGAAGTCACACTAATATAAGGTTGGTTTTTGTCTAATTTATCATGGAAATAAGTCATGATATCTACTGTTTCCTCTTATGTTAAGCATCTCAAAAAAATCCCTTCATGATTTGTATGGTACATACTACCTTTATTAAGCATGTAGTGAGTAGCCTTTAACCTTAATTCTCTTTTTGGTGTCCTATCCAAGTTAGCCAATAGATCACCGTATAACAAGTAATGATTAATAAAGTGATATAAGGGGTTTTGTTTCAGTTTAGATTGATTCACTTTGATAAAGTAGTATGAGGTTAAATTTCATATATCAATCATTACAAACCTTAACCTTGAACTAGATTCATGGGCATAACCTTAACGTCATATTATTAAATATTTGAGACCTAAAATACTCTTCATTATCCAATTTCATTCTACTCCAACATTATTTTGACAATAAGATCTTGAACCATAGCATAAACTTTATTCCTTAGGATGTATTATCTAAATTTATCTATTGCCTTTTACTAGTTTTAAGCTTTTGTGTATAAAATAGGGTATTTTAATTCTTCTTCCTTCAAAGTGATTCTCATGAAAGATATGAAATTCTTTCCAGATTCTAGTTTTTGAGTAATGATGACAATAATGGTATGATCAGATACTATTGAATATAAGTAAACATATTTTATATAATTTGGGCTGACCAAAATGATGACCTAAATTATGGCATCCTTAATTTCTTAAAAGGATTTAATTGAATTAAGTGTCCACTCAAATTTCTCTCTCTTTCTTTTAACATGGCATTTAAGTTTTTATCTATCTCAACAAAAATTGAAAATGAATTTCTACATGGAGTTAATTTTTCTAAAGTAAGATTTTAGTTTATTCTTACTATTTGGTAATTGAATTTTAAAAATGGAATAAAATATTTCATGTTAAATTGACATACCTTCTTTCATAATTACATGACCAAGTATCTTACCTTCAGTTGGATATAAAATACATTTATCTTGATTGATTGAAATACTAATCTTGTGGAAGTGTTCAAATATCTTCTACAAATGTCTCAAATGGTTTTCTCTGTATTTAGGAAAAATATTAAGTCATCCATACACACAAAAATTCACTTAACAATTAACAATAAAAAAATTGTCCATGGATATTTAGAAAGTGACACCAACATTAATCAAACCAAAGGGAATTTTATTTTAAGTAAACATGCCCCACTTTATGGTGACGGTTGTCTTACATCAGTCTTCCTTGTCAACCAAATCTTGATTATATCTTGAGAACCTATCTATAAAATACATCATCTCAGATCAAATAACCTTTTGGATGGATTCATCTAGAGATGGAAGTGGATAATTATATTTATTTGAAGATTGATAAAAATTCTTGAAATCAACATAAATATAGATCTATCTACTATATTTTATGATTAGTACTAAATTAACTACAAAAGTTGAATGCCATAAAGGAAATATTATGATAATTGACAAAAAAATTTGAACCTCTTTTAAGATGATAAGCTTAAGAATAGGGTTAACTTTCCTTTGAAATTATTTGAATGGATCCTTATTAGGTTTCAATGTAATATTATGCATCATGACACTGGGATTAAACACCTTAAGATCACCATAAGTCCAAGAAATTGTCTTGCTAATGGATTTACATCCTTTGTAAATTTATATTTCATCATCATTACATTCTAGTCTTATAATGATGTTATGAGGCTGATCAATCATTCCCATGCTAATAAATTATGACCTTTTATTAGGGAAAATATCTCTTTTAAGCCTAGTTGTAGGTCTTTTAAATCATATAACCTTTTTGATGACATCATTCCATTTGGGATTTGACAATCCTTAAGGATCAAAAATCCATTATCATCTCAATGTTCTTCATCTACATCACTCCTCTCATCATCATCACCACCTTCACATGAAAATTATTAGAATTATAAATGGTGTCTAGAATGTGCTTGTCATCAACAACCACTTGAAAGTTATTCACATTATCAGAAATAGATGGACATGAAACCAATTCACTAGAATTTTTTTGAAAATCCATATTATCTAAAGGTGTAAGGTTTGTATACAAAATAATTAGTGAGTCTGCTTTGACATTGACAATTTTAGGAATCAAAAAAATGTTAAATGCATCAAAGGATTCCACCAAATCCTAAGAATGGTTTTTATACTTCTTAATATGAGAAATCATTGGAATTTTTTCTTTACTTGATTTAGAATAATCATGTACATTTAGTTTGTAGGCATTGTACCTATCTACAAACTATAGTCCTGAGATTACTACCTCATATTAAATTATGTTATTAGTATATTGGATTTGTAATCTATATACAAATACATGTTTTTTTACTATAGGAACCAATAAGTATAATACTAGCTCCTAAACCTTTTCTAGATTGAGCTCCATCAAAATATAAATACCTCATACCTAAACATTGATCTTGATCAAACGAATTCTTCCTTAATGGTTTGGTAGTCAGAGTATAGACATATAAATTTATGTAGGTAAAATTGAAAAATTCATTGGTTACATTGTATTCCATAATCATCAACTACATCTGTGTCTCTATGTCATTACTTATCTAGTTTTCAACTCCTCTCCATGGTAGCCATATATGGGAGAATTCTATTTCCATATAAACATTAAGAGATTTGGACCAATATATACTTAGAGACATGTGATATGCCTCTAGTATTTCAAACACTTATATGTATATGAACTACAACATATTTGGTTGAACCCACAATTGCATATGAACATTCAATAATTGTCCTACAACCCTAAATTTAGACTTATGTAATAGGATCACTACCTTATCTAATTTTACATGGACTAGTCGTAGTTTCTTATAAATACCTATAGGAATGACATTTGTTGAGGCACCTTAATTAACAAGGTAATTATGAAAATTATCTCTAAATATTTACACCAAGACTATGAGGGATGGAACCTTATTTTTGTCCTTATGTATCATAATGTTGGTATTCACTGTGTATTTATTTTTGGGTTGAGTGTTCTTGTCTTTAAGTGACTTAAGGATTAAATCCATATATTTATTAATTTATGAAAATTAGTAAAGGGTTATATTGGATTTTATCCTTTACATATCTTCACCTACATTATATCTAGTATTGCTAGTGGTAGGTTGACTATCACCTAACTTTGGTGTGGGTGGATAATTTATAACTTTTGGATCAAGAGGTATAAAAATGTTGTTGGGTGGTGTTGAGGTTCTCAAAGGTTTGTGTGACTTTATTATAAGGGTATTATTTCCATTATAAAACTATTGAACAACCTAGATATCATTAACATTAACCTCAGTTTCATTGTCTCCTTCATTAGGGAAGTCTAGGGTCTCAAAAACCATGGTTGTGTTGAGTGATTTAGATGAACTAGGAACATTAGGGTGACCATTAATATTCTATTTATTTATAATAAACTCATATTAATCAATCTCATTTTGAAATATTTCAAAAGCATTACAAAACTCAATGTAGTCAAACTCCCCAGTATAGGTTGTGTTATGCACATGACACTAGTTGTGTAGGGAAGTCTCCATAAAGTTGATTTCAAGCATTATATTAGATGGAGACTCAACTTTATTGTCTTTAATATTATTAGGTATGTATTTACATTGATAAGTTAAGTTTAGGGAGAAACTTACACCACCTAAAATACCCAGTTATTTTTTCAAAGTAAGGAAATTATTTCTCAATCTCTGAACCATATTTTAGATTATGTCTAGCTTAGGATAAACCATTATTTATTGGAATTTAATGTGTTATTAGTCATAAATAGGACTATAACTTAGTTATAATCTGATTCCATATCCTCATTACTAGTAGAATTTATAAATCCCAAATTTTGGTTGGGGAAATAATGAAGAAGAGGGAGCTAATTCATGATTATGAGAGGTTTCAACAATAGGAATTTATGATGTTAGAGGTAAAATAAATAAGAGGGTTTGGGTAAATCAATGAGACCAAATATTTCAATTTCAATTTCAGTCCTTTCAAACTATTAAGCAATCAACATATACCAACTTGATTAAGAAACATAAATAAGATAACTCATTCATTCAATGCATACACAAGATCATACAAATAACACATAGTTCCTATGGGAAAACATCATGAAGAATAGAATACACTCTTAATATTAAAACACATGGACTAATTTTCCTATAATAAATTACAAACAAGAGACTGGTCAACTCCTTTAGACCAAAAAACCTTAATGAAATCCTCTTGACCAAAAGCCTTTAGTGAAACACATGTTTTACAAGGAGAAACTACCCCTAAAGAAGATCAAGTCCTTTAAATCCTATTTTGAAAACCTCCACCTTAGAAATGATCTCTTTAACACTTGATAATGGATTTATGTTTTTATAACACCTTCACAAACTCCCTCTCTATCTCATACAATCCTCTCACATAGGCATATCACAATCTCTCTCCTTCTTAACTCAAACAGTTCTCATATGTACACTCAAAACTCTTCACATATCCTCAAACTATAAGATCACTATTTATACATCAAAAACATGACCTACATTTCATACACATAGTCCTCAATCTACTTTTCTCATCAACTCATCAACTAGGTAATCTACCTCTCGTTCACTCCACTACTCTCTCATACACCTTGCATAAATTTTTCTCAAGTCTAGAAACAAACACATTTAGTTTCACCATTTATAGATCTATCATGATTATCAAGATAAAAATCTTTTTTTTCAGCCAAAAAACATGCTTTGACCCTTAGGTCATCTAACATGGGTAACACTTAAGCATAATCCACTTTCAAAATAGGCCTAGGTCACTTTTAGGTCATATAGAGACCCATTTAACTCTTTAACACTTATTTGAGAAAACTAAGAACATAGGAATAATTTAAAACTCATGAACCCATGCCAAAAGATCTATAAGTCGCACTTAAACTCCAATAACCATAACATTACCCTTCTACTTAAGCATATTTTGCTCAAACAACATTTTGTGCACACAACCACCATGAATGAATACATAATCAACGTATAAACCTTTGTTAATATTTCATACAATTGAAAAAACATTAATAATTCACACATATGGTCCTCATGGAGTATATAACATTAAACAATAGTTAAATCATTATGAGATATCAAAACAACATTAGAACGAGCTCAAATATCCTTTTTGCATTCTTTTCAAAATAAACATTAACACATAGCCAAATTTGGATCTTCATAACTTTTAGTGTACACACTTTCAAATATTTAAATTTATATATTAAGATGTAACTTTGAGTCTTATACCACTTCGGTTTTTACACTAGGAGAAAAATCATCCTATAACAAAAGTTATGGACAAAAATACAGCACTCATTTTTCCTTTGTTAAATTCAAATATTTGAATTTAAATAGTCACAATCAAACATTGAACACTATGATTATATCTCGTGTCATTCATTATTTATATAAATCATGCACCACAAATATTATTGTAAAAATCTTGACATTTAACTCATAGTTCACCATTTCCCAATGTTTAACCTCAAACAATTGACCTCATCTCATGCAATCTTGTAATATTGACTCAACATGTGCTGTCAATCTCTATGAATTAGTCAAGTGTTTATTATAAAATGATCACCATTAAATATTTATAAAAAACCCCATGATCATGAAACTTATAACTCTAGTGTACCTTCTAATTAATATTACTATTAAATTTCAAGCACTTGTTTATTCTCACTCAACATGTATCGTTAGATGAATCTTATATGATCACCTATGCATTCTTGAATCTTCATTTGGTCTTGATATTTAAATCTATTAACCAAAAAACACTTTAACATATTTGAATTGATGCATAACTTAGATATTCATTGTGATATAACCCATGATACATTAGATATCCATTTGGTCCTAGTCTTTAACATTTTGCAAAATATACTAAGTATGGGAACCATTGTTATCTACCTAAAAAGCCAACTTTGCACCTCCATATCTTTGACTTTGCTCAAGTGCATGTTATGAAATTTAGACCATATGATATCCTCACATAGTATAATCCAAAAATGTGTCAATACAATCCTAAAACCCTCACATGTGTGAGATATAATGACATTTAAATGCTCACTCAAAAAATTTTTGCCACAAAGCCAACTATGTCAAAAACTTGTTTGGGAGGCCAAATTTGAACATGCATATATTTTGTTACGCTTAATCACTTAAGATAAAAATTATCCCATATAAACTAGGCATAAAATAGAATAAACATATATGATAAAAAATTTCTTAAAACATCCATACATGGGAGATATGCCACCATCAAAAAGCTTACTCAACTCTTCTTTCCATATTGCAAATTTGGCTAAGTATGAGAAAACACCATCAAACTACCTAAGATCCAAACTTTGTGCTCACATGTCTTTGACTATGCTTCATCACATGACTTAAAACTTATCACATAGTAACTAGGAAAAAATGTGATCACAACCATATGACCAATTCCTCCTGACTCATCCAAACATGGTAATGGTAATGTCAACAAACTGCCCACTCAAATTTTTTACCACTAGACCCAAGATGTTTAGATGAAAAAAATGATATACCAGATGAAATCCATACATGTAAAAGAGTATTAAAAGCATATAAAACCTCTTATATGACCCCTTTCACATGCTTAATAATTCATATTGATACTAGGAAATGTACATTACACACTTTATCATTATCACTTAGACTATCAATTCACTTCATCCAATCACCAAGACACCTTCATGACATCACCATGACATCATGTAATATTCTCCAACAATATCCCCCTTTGTCATTTATGTGAACACACATCATATAACTCACCTTCCTTCTCTCTCTTCAATCACTCTCATAATAGGAACTTTCTCCCCCATTGACATAATGATAAAGTGGGCCCAAACTAATCTTGAGGACCTAAAATGACAACTATAAGGAGAATACCACCTTATAAATATGATTCAAACTCCACATTACCATTAGCCTACCTCTTATTTACCTTTACAACTTTCTCTTGCTCCATGTCAACATTCTCTTCAACCAAGCACTACAACCAATGAAGAAAGAACACATAAAAACACTAAAATCTAATGAAACTCACAAAAAAAATCTAAAATTGACTCCCCCTAAGATACCTAATCCATTACATCTTTTGAGCATCTTCAGATATACACACATCATGAAGAACCACCACACATACTTACTTGTCACTATCTCAAGCCACCTCAAGGGCCACCAATAGAACTTCATGCCACTCATGAATTATGATACATGATCTCAACTAACCTAATAAATATCCTTGAAATAATTATGCCCTATGTTTTTGGAGAAACTGAATGAAAAACACTCTTCTTCTTATTAGACTTGTTTAGTCTTCTTGTAGCCATACCTAGAACTTGTAGAGCCCATAAATTTTAGTATACACACCATCAAGACCAAAAAATTCATATCTAAATCACTCTCATATTCCCTCTTAATCAAACCAATGTGCAACAACTAGCTCATCGACTACAATATCCTTCCTTCATAAACAAACATAAAGTTATGAAAAAAATATGAATAACTTGGAAACCAAAAAACCTTAAAATATATATGAATCATAACTTGAAAACTTAATTGGTGCATTCAACCTATTAAAAAGCCTCAAACCTAAACTCATAAGGAAAATCACTTTTCTAGTAGATCCTAAAACCCTAAAATCTCAAAACAAATAGAGTCAACAAACCTCCTTTTAGTCAATATCCATCTCTAAAAATTCTTATACACTTGGAGACAACCATTACACAATTTTGAACCAATATTTGAGCTTTGACATATTTTTGAACCCATACATCCTATAACCCATTCTAGGATCTTCATACTCTATCATAAATTAGGAAACCCAAGAGCAAACAAAAAATCTCTAATTTCACAAAAAATATCTTCAAAGCTTAAAATCACCCAAAACATATCACAAATAACTACACATACCTTTCTAAGTACCAAAATCTTATTAACATTGCTTCAATCTCATTAACCCACATGGAAACGTTTAATCTGACCCTATAGACTAACCATATACAACTATCAACATCATGACATCACCATAGCATATATTTCACCTTAATATACTTTATATAACTTAAAACACTCATCTCTATCCTTATAAGAACATATAAATAACACCACAAAAATACTTGCTTCTACACTAAAATGAGTCTCTTAAGAAACATAGATAGAGACATCTTTTTGCACCATAATTCTCTAAAATAAAGTGAATCCTGGAGTGGCCCACATTTCCTTAGTAACAACTGGAATCCTCTTATAGCTATAAGACTTATTTCTCTTGTTCTTCTTCTTTTTAGTCATAAAAATGACAATTGGTTCCTTTTCTATATCACTCTCCTTATATTCTAAAATATAATTGATAACACATGGAACAACTATGAAATCTTGACATAACTTTTAATTTGAAGAATTAACCTTGCAGTTGGGAAACTCATCACTTAGCACTAAAAATTGATGTTATTTATATGAAGCTTTCTCAACAATAATACGATGTTCACTTGGATCCATATACATCTCAAAACTAGCCTCATTCATAACCTTGGTCTTCTCCTTAATCTTGGTCTCTTTACCCTCAATATGAGTAGATGATGAAGCCTTTAACACTCTTCAAATTCTAAAGCATTCTCCACCATTGAAAATAGATTATTTAGATGTGTAGTCTCACCATGAATCTAACTTACCACCTTTGTTTTCCATGAGATAAATTGCCTTCTTCCTTGCACTCTAGGAGCCTAATTGAACTTATTTTATCTTTTAGGCATTTTATTGAAGAATCTATCAATTTGACAAATCTTTTCAAATTTGAATCACATCATACCCTTTACAAGAAGCTCATTATATCTTACAAGATTTGGATAAAATCTTACAATGTGTACTAGTTCATAACAACCGTAGCACTTAATATTTATTTAAGGAAACTCAACTTGCCTTACCTTAAATGGATAATGTTTCTAAAAGTTTCCCACATCATGATAGTTGAATCACTCAACCTTTCTCACACCTTTTGACTAATTATCACCATCATAGTTCTAAGCAAACTCATTTCTAATAAGTATGTTGCATTCTCTAGCCCTATGACTAAATTGATTATATGTGTGACAATAACCATTAAAAATACATACCTCATAACATTTGGTTGTTTTATCTAATTTGTCTTCATTCTACCATCACCTTCATTCCTTTTTATAAGATTTGTCTTCAAAGGCTGATCCACCTTGTTCACATTAGTCTTCATCTTGTGTTTAGTTGCATTCTCTAGTTCTTATTTATATCCAAGACTAGTTATATAACTTGTATGCTTTTGATCATTTAAAATATTGTCTAGATCACTTGATCTCTTTTAGAAACTCATAAAGGAATTCACCTTACTATATGTCTTCTCTAATTCATAACTCAATGATTCATTTTAAATTAGATACCTTGAATATTCATCTTCTTTAGCTTTTAAGCTTGTAAATGAGATTTCCAATTGATAATTGAGATGCTTAACCATCTTCATGTTCCTTGGTGTTTTCATTTAATATTACTTATATACACTAAATTTATTTTCATATTCCTTTAGTTTAGATATCATCTTCTTATTGATCTTATTCTCAATCTTCAATTCTTCAAGAGCATTCATCAATTCAGTCTCATAGTCTACCTCATCTTCATTATCATTTGAATCACTTCAAGTAGACTCCTTTTGATGTGAACAAATTCTTTCCTCATCCATGAAAAGGGATCTATTTAATAAGACCATCATCTTCATGATCATACTCTGAGTCACTATCTTCACTTTCATTTGATGAACTATAATATTGCTTAATGTAGATATTCTCCTTATCCTTGAAGTACTTTTCTGTGTTATCAAACCTTCTAAATCATTTTTTATTTTATTAGACCTAAATGATCTCTTTCCATCATCATGACCTTGACCATGCTCTTCATCATCATACTTATTGTTGAAATGTCCTACCTCTCCACAATTGAAGAATTTGAGGGGTAGTTTACCCTTATACTTGCTTGAACCTGTTCTCAATTTCCTTGAAATCAAATCAATCTGTTCATCCTCATTTATATAAAAAGTGCCATCCTCCTTGGGTTTCTTACCTTGGAACTTCTTATTTGTATTTATTTGAATATTGAAATCTACTTCTTTCTTTGGTGGAAATCATCATTCTTCCTCATCTCATAAGCAACAAGGGTGCCATGCAATTGATTCATATTCAACTGAGTAAGATCATGACTTTATTCTATAGTTTATAATTTAGGATCAAAATTTAGGGAAAAAGACATTAAAATATTTTGAAATATAATATCCTCTTAAAGGTTCTCTCCAAGACATCTGATAATGTTTAGAATCTCATCAACTGTCTATAGAAAGGATGCCATAAAATCTTCTTTATTATTTTTGAGACTTTTAATTTGCTTCTTATGAGTCTATAGCTTAGCAAGCTTATTATTTTAATCTCATTCATAAATGAGCTAAATTTTGTCCCATATTTCTTCATCATATTTATAATGGATTACCTTAGTGTATTGAATCTCTAAAAGACCACAAGTGATAGCATTCATTGCCTTAGAATTATTTTCAAACAACTTCTTATCTACAATAGTAGATGGTGTAGTAAGAGTAACATATCCATCAATAATATATTTCCATAAATAAAACCGTAGGGACATAATTTATGTCATCATCCTTACACTCCAAAAAGCATAATTATATCTATTAAACATTAGTGTTTGCTTAGTAGAGAAACCTCCTTGATGATTACCCATATTTTACCTTGGGTCACCTTCAAGCTATTAAGCTTTTACCAAAGGACCTAGTTTGATACCAATTGTTAGAGGTAAAATCACTAAGAGTGTAGGGGGGGTAAATCAGTGATCCTAGATATTTGAATTTCAATTCTAGTCATTTCAATAATTAAGAAATAAACATATACCAACTTGATAAAGCACCATAAATAAGAGAGCTCATTCAATCAATGCATACACCAGATCAAATACATAACACATGGTTCCTATGGGGAACCCTCATGGGTAATAAAATCCATTCTTATTCCTATAACACATGGACTACTTTTCATATAATAAATTATAAACAAAAGATAGTTCAAATCCTTTACATAATAAAACCTTAATCAAATCCTCTTGACAAAAAGCCTTTAGTGAAACACCTATTTCACAAGGAGTAACTACCCGTAAAGAAGATCAAGTCCATAGACCATCGTTTGAACACCTCCACCTTAGAACTAAATTATTCAACACCTGATGATGGATTTATATTTTACTAACACCTGCACAAGCTCCCTCTCTATCTCATACAAGCCTCTCACATAGGCATTTCATAATATCTCATTCTTAACTCAAATAGTTCTCATATTCACACTCAAACCTCTTTGCATATCCTCAAACTACAAGAGAACTATTCAAAAATCATAAATATGACCTAAATTTCATATACATAATCCTCAATATACTCTATGCATCAACTCATCAAATAGGCACTCTACCTCTCCTTCACTCTATTATCTCAAATATCTTTCTTGAGTTCTTTACAGAACAAACATGAACACACGATTAACTTTCAATCTTTATAACTATGACTATACACTCTTTTAGATATTTAAATCTATATTTACAAATGATATTTATATTTTTATACAAATTTTATTTTTAAACAAAGAGAAAATTTGTTTTAAAACAAATTTAATAGAAAAAAATAGAGCACTAGTTTTTTCTTTGTTAAATTCAAATATTTGAATTCAAACGGTCATAGTTAAATATCAAACACTATGATCACAACTCATGTCCTCACTACTTTAGATAAATAAAAAACCATAAATATTATTATATGAATCTATAAATTTAACTCATAGTGTTTCATTGCCTAATGTTGAACCTCAAATAGCTGTCCTCATCTCATGTAATCTTGCAATATTGACTCAACATGCACCATTGATATCTACAGATTAGTCAGGTATTTATAATGCAATGCTCACCATTCAATATTACTCAAAACCCACATTATTGTGATACTTGGCACCCTCACATGACTTATGATCAATATTAATATTAAACATCAAGCACTTCTTACAATTTTGCTCAACATGCACCATTAGATCAATCTTTTATGATCACCTGTGAACTATTAGATCTTCATTTGGTCTTGATCTTTAACTCTATTAACCAACACTTTAACCTATTTGAATTTTTTCACACCATATATCTTAATTTTATGATCACCCATGATCCATTATATATTCATTTGGTCCTAGACATAAACATCATGTAAAATAGACTATGCAAACCATTGTTATCTACCTAGAAGGTCAACTTTGCACCTTCATATATTTTACTTTGCTCAAGTGCATGTTCTAAAATTTGGACCATATGATATCCTCACATAATTTAATCTAAACATGTGTCAATATAATCCTAAAACCCTCACACATGTGAGAAATAATGACATTAAAATTCTTACTAGTATTTTTTTACCACAAAGCTAATTATGTCAAAAACTTGTTTGGGAGGCCAACTTTGAAGATGCATATCTTTTGTTGTAGTTCATACCCTGACCTAAAAATTAGATCATATAGACTAGGCACAAAAATAAATACAATAATATGATCAATGTCTACTTAAATGTCCATATGTGTGATATATTTCACCATAGAAAATCTTACTTAGTTCTTCTTTCCATATTACAAATTTGGCTAAGTATGGGAAAACACTATCAAACTGCCTGAGATCCCAAATTTTCACTCACATATCTTTCATTTCACTTCATCAAATGAATTTAGAATTATTTCATATTAACTAGGTAAAAATGTGATCAAAACCATATGACAAACTCCCCCTGACTCATCCACACATGGCAATGGTGATGTTAGTAAAGTGCCTACTCATATTTTATGCCACTAGACCTAATATGTCTAGATGGAAAGAATGATCAACTATATTAAATCCATACATACACATAATCATTAAAATCATATAAAAACTCTTATAGGGCCCTTTAAACATGATCAATAATTCATACTCATCCATAAAAATTGCTAACCATGCCGAAATTGAAGATCAACCAAGCCTCCTTCAAGCATACTAGGACAAGCACATTGAACACTTTTTCATTGTCACTTAGACTATCAAGGCACTTCATCCAAACACCAAGACACCATGACATGATTAAAAATTCTTCAACATGTGATTTATAGGTGAGATTAAATTCAATGATGGCATATTTACAAGGATTTCAAGGATGGGGGCCAATATTTGTCTTTGTGTATTGAATGACTGATCCATATGTATTGCCTCTATATACGCAATGGGTATATCCATGATATAAATATGCCTCCTAAATAAAAACTTTATCCATAGGTCCAAGGAATTATTAAACATTTTCAATGTTAACTAATCATCTGGTTTATATAGGGTTGTCACCCTACTATACATATTTTAAAATTAGGTATTAAAATTATGTATAAGTTAATTAGGATCCTTTTCATGAAATAAAACTATTGATATAGAACATTGGTTTGTGCCAACTAACCAAAATAGGCTAAAAAAATGCTACTTAGTTTATTTTAGCTTCTAATTTAATTATCATGTAAGTTGAGGAGCTAGTCATAGACTACATCAAGCAAGGTGAAAGGGAGTATCCTATAAGATACTTATTAACGCTAAACATTGAGGAACTTGAGGGTAATTTTATTATATGTGACATGTTATTCAATAGTTCTCCTAGTAATTATGTTTAGCCTTGGAAGTTACCTCTTAGGGTTCCTAATTAAATTATGCATGTTCCTTAAAATATTTATTACAGACCTTATTAACCAAGACATGGGTGAAAAAAGGGGTGAGGGCCTATTTTAGGTAGGTTGAGAGGATGAAATTAATGATGGCTAAGGTTTTTGTCTCCCTCTAGTATTTCATGCTCTCTTAAATATCTATAATGGGGATATAATCAATATACCTCTGATTGCTCATGATCTAGTGATTTTCTCAACATGATACATATTTTTTAATTAACAAATATAATTTACAGATATTTAAACCAACAACCTTGAATTAATAAAAAATGAATTATAGATAATATATAAGTTGAAAATAGATAATAAATCAAAGTGACACAAATTATATAAAATTTCACACTAGATACAAATCATTATCCCTCCTTTGAGTGGAAGTTTCTATTGGTCTCAAACTGTGACCCTAAAAAGAAATGGTTATGGGATTAACCATTCTGATGGGGAAAAGGGAGATAAAAACATATGGGACAAAATGTCGATTAATTTTTAGGATTTATCTAGTTGAATCCAAGGGTCGAGAAAATTTAAATTATTTAGTTGGGTGACAAATTACAATTAATCACCAAAAGTTCAATCCACTCTATATTTTTTGATAAATTTTACTGATGTTTTCTTAAGTCTTTTACTTTCATGTTCACATAGGTATAACACTATAATACATTGGAATAATAATCATCATAATAATGGAATTAAAAGAGAAAAAGGGTATGGAAATAAATCAAGTGGTTCCTTGATTGAAACAAGATTATTAATTCTAAAAATCAATAGAAAGCATGATCACCATTATATCATTGTGTACCAAATCTAGTTGTAACACAAATTGAATATCCTCAATGGGAAGGATTATGAGGAATTAACTAAACCTATTATCTTGAACATATATTAAATAAAATCATGTGAAATTCCTATAAATACTACATGTAATGTCTTCACATAGCTTTAAGTTAAACATAATGAAAATTTTGGACCAATTAGACTAGATATTACACAATCTAACTACATATTCATTAGTAAAGAATCATTGTAATCTCTTATTAACATTAATAATTTTTTTCCTATCAATAAATATATAACATTACTAAATAAAAACATGAATTTTAAACCATAATGGTATGTATTTTAGTCTTATTATAAAAGCATCTAAGTGTGCCTTCTAGGCAAATAATCACAAGCCAAAATAGAACAATAAAAAGAAAGGATTGAGCCTATCACCATTTTTGTAGATTTTTGGTGTATAAAATCTGCCCACTTTAAAAATAATGTAGACTTCCTTTTTTCATAAAAGGGAATGAGACTTGTATCTGAGTTGCACAAGGCTACTATCTCTAGCCATGATTACCATTCGAGGTCAATAGACATCATTCAGTTAGAATATTACCTTATACACTCACATAAGGTCATGTTTTATTTGTCTTTTTTCCATGGTTGTGACACATATCCAATGAAAATGATATCCCCACTTCTCCCTTTTGGGCCAATTTTTTTAATTTTTCTTCTAATCAGCCCACTTGGGAGAATATTCTAGTCATGAAGCCACTAATTCACTACACATACTTCCCTTGACCAATTATATCCCTTAAAATACAACTTAATTCATTATTCTAATGTTTTCTTTGATTTATGCCATTCTTTAATTTTTATGTGTAATCAAATTTAGGCTTGTGCCCTTTTTAATGACTCATTTGGTTGACATGTTTAAGGTTCATCTTATTTTATGTCCTCAAGTTCTCTTTACCACTTGTATTATTTGTTAGGCTTGGGAAATTCTCTATTATCCACATGACTTCTTTTGGTTTCTCATTCTTTTTCCTTTACTAGGCTATTTGATTTGTCTACTATGTCCCAATTTACCACTTAGAAGCTTGGCATCACCCTTGGGTTTTAATTTGATATTTACCTCTATAATTTTCACGGGCATGTGGATTATTGTCATCTTCCTAGGTTATTCATGCTTTAGGCTAATGTTTCCAATGCCTATAGCTCTTGGGTTAATTTTTTAATCACTCTCAACTCTTAGGATCCTAAGAAGGTTCCATGTGGCATCTTCTTAAGGCCTCAGGTCCATGGACCTTTGCCAATTCCATTCAAATCTTGGGATTTCATGTTAATATTGTAATAAACCATAATGTGGAGGTCATACAAAGTCATTATTAAGTTATCTAAAAAAATATACACCATGGTGTAAAACAAAGATAAACTTATAATATTGAGCACATAAGGATTAATTTGTCCACAATAATAAATTTTAATCATTTTCAAAGTTGAAAATATTTTTGAATAGCCAATTCTAAAATTGAATATAAACATTTTAGAGGTATAATATAGACTAGGTAGATCAAGAATGGAACTTATTGTGTTCAAAAGTATTGAATTTAGATTTGGTTAATATTAATCAAGCATTCAGATGAAAAAATTTACATCTAAAAAACTACAAACTAAAGACCAAATTAAAACAAGAGGATCCCAATTTGAAATCTAATAATCTGACACCAAATGGATGATATATGAAATATTCAAGGAGATGAAAATATTTGGAGTTTTGAATAATTTAAAAAAAGATTCATTTTTAATATACCTACCTTTGATCTATTATGAAGTATTCCTTTTCACAAGTCACAACACTTTAATTACACTGTTAACTCTACTAGAGTTTATAATGGTCACCCAAAATTCATAGGTAATATACCACCTCATCTTTTAGATTTAGATGATGATGAACCTGATGAGATTAATTTGAATATTAAAACATCTAATCTCTATCCTCACATAATTGATCAATTAACTCATTTTTTATGACCTTGATCTCATAAAAAACCATTAGATGAGATTCATGTCACTCTAACAAAAACTAAACACTCCATCCATCATGCAAATTTGATTGATAAAAACATCCACACATGTATTATTGATTTTCACACTTTTGATTATAATGATGGATATTCTTTAGATTATCCCTTTTTATCTATATTTGTTCAATCTAAAAATGTAGAGATACCTAGATATCATTCTTATTTACAACATTCTTTTAGTTCAATTCATATAGTTCCTTATCCTTATATTGTACTTGACATTATTTCTTCTTCACTTGATGTTCACAAGTTTGATATGAAGTGCACACACTACTTATCATTTATTCACTATTAAATCCCTTCAGAGTATTCTTCTTGACCATGATATGATAGGACATTACTAATTTATTATATTCTGAGATCCTTCTAACATACTTCCATTAGATATGTCATCTACTCTACACCAACTAAATTTGAGCTCATATCTTGTACTGGCCCGTCATATTCCTAATATTATTATTAGTTATCCTCCTATTGGTGATAGTATAATACCTTTTCCTAATCTTAATCATCTACTAACATGATGGGTAAATGATCCATATTATAAATTTCGTAATATTTTTAGTCATTGGGCCATGAATTGCCATGCACATCAGTAACAACAAGCCATAGGATTTACTTCTACTATATAGATCCAACCTTCATAGTATTCTACTCATATATGTACTTATTTTTTTCATGGCACATACATGCATTCTTATACTTAGTGCTAATAGCTTCGGTGGTATTGATATCCTTCATATAGAGAAAGTAAAGTCTACCAATAAAAGCATACCTCCTCATAAGATAATTCTATAATACATAGCTAAATATGTGTAAGTTTATTGTCTTTATCATCAATGCACAACACATCTTTAAATATATGTTAAGTGCTACAATAAAAAAATCATTATTTTACATGGCATGTGCCCTCACCAGCTCAATTGCATACTCTAGGTCATCCATAGATAAAGGCTCAACATTATATACATCCTACTATCCTAATATCTATGAGGATATTAGTCATATTTTGACATCAATTCTTTACATTGAGTATCCCATGCAGGGGTTTCCCCATGAGCATCATTCCACTTCTAGCATACTCACTTTCTTCATAGAGATAATATATCAAGAAGTATTTTCATGACTCTCTATAAAGATTGATGAAACCTTGATTAAAAGCATATTATAGTTACATAAGGTTGTATTATATGTTATGGATGATTT
This sequence comes from Torreya grandis, assembly GCA_037957365.1. NCBI lineage: Eukaryota > Viridiplantae > Streptophyta > Pinopsida > Cupressales > Taxaceae > Torreya > Torreya grandis. The sequence goes on from JARHVA010007426.1 coordinate 85,321, forward strand.
TTTCCATAAATTTTATCAGTACATATGAACACATAATGGTGTTTCATCACATTTTCATATGATCTAGATTTGATTTATGAGTATATGTTAATCTCGTATTTCACTTATCATAGAAAAATATTTAATGGATTAAATTAATTATCACTTATTTTTCCCTATTCTTTTTATAATGATTTATACTAAATTTTGTTACATTATTCATTTGGATCAGATAGTTATTCTTGTGATATGGTTTTAAACCCACCTACTTAACATTCTATCTTTACCTCATGATCAACTAACAATCATGTTTCTCACTATATCATTTCATTTATAGATATATATGATTTTTAGTATTCATTTACTCTTATTTCATATTAAGTACACATATTATTGGTATTGATATCACATACTTATTTATGGACAAGCCTAATTATTTATCAAGGTGAAAAAATATCTAAGTACTTTGTATCATATAACTAAAGCCTAAAGTTTATATATGTTTTTCACTTTTATAAATCATGTTTGATCATTCTAAGTCCATATGAAAGTGGAATTGTAAAACCATAAAAAAATTAAATCAAAATTGTTTAAAGAAAAGGCACTGATAAAAATAAATAAAAAATAAACAAAAGTAAAAATCACACTAAAAGACATGTTTCTTATCTTATCACATCTCTTATTTCTATTTGAATATAGAATTTAATAGTTATCCTCATGATAGAGACGAGGTCCATTGGGGTGTAGTAGGATAGTAGACTAGGATAGGAGGTCTAAAACTTATTTATAGTGATACCTACTTTCTCACATAAGTACCCAATATTCATAGTATATTTATGGATCTATAAGGGGTTTAGAGGAATAAGGAACATGTTGTGGGAAGGTAGGCCCATTTTAATTTTCTTTTATATATCACCTTAATGACCTCATCCAAATACTACACTTATTTACCAAAAAATTTGTGTATACTATGAACAAATATCTTATCACTGTGTCATATAAAATATTCTATCACTTACCTAATATCTTAGTATGTCTCATCCATAATAAGGATTATTAAAAATATCTTTTTGCTTATTCTTCTAATCCCTTTTTAATTATATCATTCCCAATTTTCCTCCTTGATTAATATTGCCTTTTAGTTGATCATAACCCTTTGGTTTCCCTTTTGTGACTTATAATGTAAGAACCCAGATAAGATAAGACCTTCCTCATAACAATTCCTCATCCTCCATAATGTCTTACCATAATTATCATTAACCTCATTAGTTTATTCCTTGTGAGTTATAGTGTAAGACCTTGGATAGGATCCAAATTTCCTCACAAAATATCTTCAAGCTACATGCCATGTTTAGTCAAAAAATAACTATACTATTTCAAACTAGTGATTAATACAAACCATACATTTTATATTTGTAATTTTACTCACTATTTTATTTTACATATCTTATCTTTTACCTTACATTACAATTCACTTTCATGTTTTACAATCTTAACAACATGGTTTAATTTTTTCTACATTTCATTCATTTTTTCATGTTCTACATGCTTCCCAATAAGATTTAGTGATTTTTACATTTAATTTCATTTTTGTCCTTTATTCATTTCTTACACACTTCCCAACATGAATTAGTGTGTTTTACATTTCTATTTCACTCTTATTATTTATATTGTACAAGCTTTTGACCATGATTTAGTGTGTTCTAATTCTTAATATTTTCTTGTCTTTCATATGATCTAGTGTATTTTTCATTACATTTTTACATTTTACAATTTTTATAATTTTATATGACCATGCATTTGTTCATGTTTTCTATAAAATCAAAATAAATCAAACAATTTATCATAAGCATAAATAAACTATTAAACATGTGCTATAAATAAAATACATACATCCATAACATCCATGAGTCATATGAATAACTATAAATTTATATATAAGTGGCTCAAATGTTTGATACAATAAAATGTTTCAATCATAATATAGTCTCAACTTTATGGTTGTGATCCACCTTGTATATGAAATTTTGGATGGGATACACTACCCATAGATGTTTTTGAATACCCCCTCGAAATAGTCTATTATAGAGATTCTATTTATGTACACAGGCTCTCAAACTATCCCTATAAATTGTTTACATGGCCTTGTACATGTGATAAATCTATATATGTATCCAAATTAGTGTTTCACTCCTTAGTTAATGTTTTACATGATCACATATACCCATCACCTAATCCTAGTGGTAATGTAAATTGTGTTGCATCTCTCCATATCTATAGCTCTCACTCTTCTTCAACAACCAATGGAAACTAACTCACATGATCAAGGGTAGAAGCCACAAAAGGATAAATCATATTTGTGTTATCATGATGTGGTAACAAATCATCTAATATATCATTATTATATACCTATACCATTAACTCTCATCTAACCTACTCTACAATAGCATAAGAAAACTACAAACTAAATTTACATTAGACATCACACACACACACACACACACACACACACACACACACACACACACACACACACACACACACACACACACACACACACACACACACACACACATATTTAAAAAATAAAAAACATAAACTAAATAATAAAACATAATTTACTCACTAAAAATGTCTCCATCTACTTGCCCACCAAGCAAATCCTATGAAGAATTGCCCATGAGGTGGAAAAGCTAAGCTAGAGAGTGAGCATGATGTAGACCACTATGAATCTACTACACAATATACAAACTAATTATAAATTATGCCAATAGATATCCTTTAGATCATACCTCTCCATTATTTGGTGCATCTACATGTGGCTACTCCTTTACTACTATACCCCTATGCCTAGGTCATCATGGTAGTGGCTATAGTGGTAGATATAAACCATATTATGATTCAACCATAACTACCTCTATCTCTCTCTCCATTTTTTCCACCTCTACCTTATAATTCCATCATTATTGTCACCAAGGTGTTGTTTGATGAAACCATATTATAAGCAAATCTAATGGTGTTGCTACATGTCTACTACCTTAATGATGTAAACCATATTGTGATTCAACCATAACTAACTCTATTTCTCCCTCCATTATTTCCACCCCTTCCTTATACTTCCATCATTATTGTCACCAAGGCTTCATTTGATGAAACCATATCATAGGAAAATCTAATGGTGCTCCTATACCTCCATTACGTTAATTCTCCCTTACATGCCATGCCCAAAATTTAGACACTACTATAGGCACCATAGGGTGTAGTAACCAAGACTAACCTGGTAAATAAGAAATATGATGTGTCTCTACCCACCACATATAATGACATGTAATTTATGCATGGCCTTATCCCTAAAATGTATGTGGCCATGATGGCCAAGTATCTACTATACCTACATAAGGTTATAAAATAATCTCTCCTCAAGTAATCATATACAAAATTAGGTAATGTGGTATATCATGTAGTACATGGTCATGTCTACACCATAATACACAAGGTAAGTGGAAACCATATAATATGATACCTCAAAAACCTATCATATATCCTAATAATAAATAAATCATAGGGCCATTTATCATTTGCCCTCATTATAATATACTACATAAATTATACACTAACTACACCCAAATCATTGATCCTATATCGTACATCATGTCTTACTCTAATATAGATCAATACAAGGCAACTGCATATAGTAAAACCTTCCCATCTATCATTTGACATATCACATGAGCTATCATAAGACTAATAATGACCTTTTAGATATATGAAAGGGCTATCAAATAGATATTAAACAATAAAACTTGAAAAATACCAAAATATCTTTTTGACCTAATCACCCATAAGGCTAAGGCTAATATTTTATCATCTGTCTTAGGAGTATCAAAAATAAATGGTGTCCTTATAATATAAAGTCATAATATTGTATGGACATCCACCAAGGTAATACCCAACTCAATGGTATCCTCGCACACCACCTACTTGAAACTGTTTTCTAGCCACTCCCATGCCCATAATAACATGGTGACTAAGCTAACACTCAATATAATCTAAATGTCTACATAATTGTACCAAATTCCAATTTCGTCAAGCATACTTTATCACTTGTTTTTAATACTTATAAAAAATTACAAAACTAAAATACATCCACAAATCACCAAAGCTTACAACATCTTTCCAAAATATCAAACAAAAAATTATGTATCAGTTCTCTATATCAAAGAATCATCAATTACATTACTAAAATCAAATAATACATGTTTTTTAATCCAACTTAACTACATTAACCACCTACTTTGGCTCTATTTTATAAATTTCAACTATGTCAACCACATACTTAACTATGTTATTAAAGGATATATTTTATACTACATTATAAAAATTCATATAAATTCAACTAGCTAACCCTGCTACATAGGATAGTTGATATGAAGTCATCCAACTAACTCTATTTCATCATACACTTCAAAATCAACCACTAAATCAATTAAGTTGGATATTTTCTATATGCAGTTGGCTACCTAAAGAACTTACTAGATCATCCAACATATATGCATTACCCACCTATATAATATTACACTATATTGGCCAACATATACATAGTCATCCATTTTAACAACTAACTGTATTGACTTGCTAATACATAATCGACCACTAAAATCAACCTACCAATTTAAAACTATGTCAGCTTAGCCAATCCCATTACTTTTTAATGGCCATTTTTAACTAACTAAACATTAATACCATAGACATGAATTTATCCCTTTCGGCCCTTACCTAAATTTTGTCATAATTCCCACTCTATCCAAAAACATTTTGGAGGAAATTTCACTACACAGATCTATCCCATCACCTAATTTTCCAAATACACTTCATTTAAAAATAAAAATGATAAAAATTTGAATTCAATAGACCCTAAATCTATAATCTTCTTACAACATCTATAATTCATCCTCCTCTTCATACTCGTCAAATTTGTACCATCATCTCTCTCATCACTCTTGTAAGTCACACAAAGTTCTAATTTCTTAAAATAGTAAACATGAAAATATATAGTTAAGATTCTATTATATATTCAAAATTTAAAAAATATTTATCCAACAATTATTTTCTAAACCATTCCATATTTTTCTTATAAATATGCTTCTATAAGTTATTTTTACAAACTGTTAATTATGAAATCTTGACAATGTACATATTTTTTCTATATTACCCCATATTTTTGCAATTTTTTTTACTCTTATCTTATTTTTTAGGTCCACCTAATGTTTCATACATTATTTTCCTCTTCCACCTGCTTCTTATGTATCTCTTATTTCATAGTAACAAGGTAAGCGAAAGTATGCATTTTTTAATTATTTACATTCATATTTTTTCACTTTTTACTACAATTTGTTAGGTTAGTACTTGTGCATTGCTATGTTATTTCTAAAAGCACTATCCCATGTTAGTACTATATGATACATGATGATATTTTGGTGGGTCATTTATATACACATAATATTTTTAAATTTTATCATTTAATAGCACCTTCTCTCTTGAAATAACCTATTGAGTTTCAATCTCTCTGAGTGTATGTCTTAAAGTGTACACTAGGAAAGGGATGGATAGACCTTTGATGTTTCATAAGATTATTTGTCCCTTTGGTGCCTTTGGTGGGAAAAACTAAAACCATTATAATTCAATTTTATCTGAGTCCCTAGAAAATCAAAATACATTTACCCATTTCTCTAAATGAGTCCACTTAAAAACTAACCACTAACTAAGAAAACATCATTTTTCTTCATTTTTATACTACATAGACCAATTCAATATTGTTATGAATTTTTAAATGATTTATCGATTATATATCACCTTAGTCTTATACACTTAGAAAACTCATACCTTGGTTGTTACTATCATTTATGGATGTTTATCACTTTTAAAAGTCTCGTATATGCTCTATCTTGTGCCCCTTCACCTATCTCTTAGTCAGATAAGTCTTATGTTGATGACCCATACCTTATATCTTGCCAAAAATGCTTAAGACCTACTTATCTTCCATATCTATACATTCTAAACATGTACCTTATTTATTAATCACTATACACTAGAGTCTCAGATAGACACCTATGTCAGCGTAGGTGTCATGATATTATGCAAGTGTCTAGTGCCTTAAAATAATCTCATTTATAAATGAAATGTATCCTAATGGTTGGCTTAATTGATTTAATGCAAGTTATTTATCCAAAGGGATTGATATAAATACAAGATTAATGCTCATTCATTTCTCACCTACAAAATTATTACCCACTCCCTAGGAAACTTACAAATGCCATTCAATCAATAAATTAGGTGAGTAAATATTCCCTATTTTTTCTTATTTATATATTAGTTATACGGATAACACATACACATGTCTAAAGTACTAAAGGATCAGTGCAAGAGATATATTATTCAAGTTAAAATATATGTCACTATTGTAATTTATTTCCACACATTACATGATTCTCACATAAGCCAACACATAAGGGATTACTACACCATTTTTAATCCCTTTTTAGAGTATTGGATATTTAGGTAGTAGTCATTAATAAAGGGGTATTTGAGGTCAACTTGATAATATGTGCCCACTAGCCCATTTTTCCCAAGTCTATATAAATATTAAGAAATAGGGTTTTATAATGTCATGAGGAGTTATAGTCTATGACCTAAATATAAATAAACCAAAGCAAAGGTGAATACAAACCCATAAGCATCTAGGTGGTCACATACTTTTCTAGTAAGAATTCTATATAAAAAATGTACATTAGATTTTAACAGTAGAATCGATGCAACCATCCTATATTAAAGCTAGTTTTTATATTTATATGTGATTTCAATAAAAAAATTGAGTGAATATTACAAAACCCTCTTCTATTTTTATTTATGATTGTTTAAGATCCAAAAATGTGCTAACATCAAAACTTGCTAAATATATTAATTATTTTTCTTTTTCATATCTAGTTTAATTGTATTTACTATTTATAGCCTATTTTAGTTTAATGAATTAAACATATGCTATATATGAGTTTAACATCTAATTTTATTATTATAGAGATAGTTTATCACCATTGTACCTTAGGATATTTCTATCCCATTTATCCTTAGATAACCCCAATCTAGATTTTTATGGTTAAACCTTGATCTTTAAATTGTAATCTTTTAAATACTTTCAATTTAATATTATATACACTGATTATATACTATAACATGATCTTGGTTATAGGTTAGTTACAAAAAAATCACTAAAGTTGTACTTAATAAAATTTATGTTTGTTATACACATCTAGGTTAGTCACTAATAAAACACTTAAGTTGGACTCAAGTGAAGGCAAGGCATATTATACCCACCTAGATATACATTTATTATCCTTTAAGACAACAATTTTTTACAATATTAAATAGGTGAAAATGCAGGTGATATTTATGGACTATATATCACCTTAGTATTGTACACTTATAATATTCAAACATTGGCTATTCCTCTTAGATATGGACCTTTACACTTTAGGAAGTCTCATTTATACTCTATCTTGTGCCACTTGACTATCTCTTGGTCCAACCAGTATTATGTTGATGAACAAAACCTTATATCTTACCCAAAATGCTTAAAACCTACTCATCTTCCACCTTTGTAAGTTTTAATCTTAGACCTAATTTATTTCCCCTAAACTCTAAGTGTGTTAGATAGATGCATGTGTCGACATAGGTGTCCCACTCTGATTCAATTGTCCTATTCCAATGCAATTGTCTAGAGACATAAATTCATATAATTTTCAAATGAAACATATCTTAATGGTTATACTAATATATTTAATGTAAGTTATTAATCTAAAGAGATTTACATAAATATAAGATCAATCCTCATTCATTCTTCACCCAAAAAATTCTTATCTACCCACTAGGAAACATACAAAAGGAATTCAATCAAGAACTCATATGAGTAAATATTTCCTATTTTATCTTATTTACATATTAATCATAAGGAAAATGAACACACAAGTATAAATTAATAAATGAGTATCCCAATATCTATAATTACCAAATTACAAGCTGGGTCATTATTGTACTTGATTTCAACATATTACATGATTCAAACACAAGCCAACACTTAGTTGAGAGCTATATTAGTTTGGGAACCTCTTAAAAGTATTATATATGTAGTTAGTGATCATTTACATAGGTTTATTTTGAGTCATCTCAACACCATGTTCCTAATAATCCATTTTCCCCTAAGGTCATTATGAAGATGAAGAACTGGGGTTTTACAATTTCATGAGGGGATATAGTCTATGACTTAGATATAAATGCATCAGAGTGGAGGTGAAGACAAACCCATAAGAATTTAGGTAGTTTCATCCCTTTATAATATGTATTATATATAGGACACTTTCATTAGGTTTTAAAAACTATGTCAACATAATTATACAAGGTTAATGTTAGTCTTTGTAGCTCTAGACGCACTTAATCTAGAATTCAATGACTGATTGAGAACCTTATTCTTGTCTAATTTCTACCTATTCTACATATAAAATTGTGTTAAATAAAACCTAACTAAGTCTATTTTTTCTTCATCATTTCCATATCTAGCATATTTGTACTTACTATTTTTAGCATTTATTAGTTTAATAAATTCATCATGTGTTATATCTAAGTTTAACATCTAATTGGATTGTTATAGATATAGTTTATCACCCTTTTAACTCATGTTATCTCTATCCCCTTTAACCCTAGATAACCCCAATCTATAGTTTAAGTGTTAAAAAATATTTAACACATATTATGGAATTAAGTAAGCTTGGTCAACCTAGTTCAATACCTAATGGATAATTTTCCCACCTAGAAAAATTGAGTTGGTCGATCATGTCAAATAAACGTATGATAGGGTTGAGGGTAAATAAATAGAAATAAATACCATCTTAAATTCAATATAATATATAATAAAAATCATTTTTACATCTTTTAATTAATTTATTTCTATGCTTATGGAGTCATTACTTATAGTTTTATTGTGGAAGGAAATAAGCTTGTCTTGTGGTAAAGCCTTGGATGAAAATTATGAGTATTTTAGCTTAGAGATTATTTATATAATGTGATTATTAAAAATACACAAAAACATATTTAAAATAACCATTGTCTAAGTTAGATACTGAGGCATGACAGGTTTATTGAAAGGTAAATATTCCCAACTTTTACCCTTTCATTTGGTAGATAGATATTACACAAAGCAATGGGTTGAATGTTTTACTCCTTACATAGAATACCTTTTACTTGACTTGAGTAGATTTTATTTTCTTGTAATTTGTTATTTGTTATTAACTATCCTTATTTATACCACAATATTTAGTGAGCACTATATTATATTTATTTTATGTATTGTAGGCCTAACTAGGGTTATTGCATCATATAATTTTCCTGGAGTCTTTGTAAGACTTTTATTTGATTTTTTTATTAATTGATCACTTAGGCAATTTTAATAGATCCAAATTGTTCATATCCATATATAAATAAATATGCAATGAGTTGTTGGTAATATTACCTTCTCCAAGCTGAGATTTCACTAAGTAAGAAAAGTTGTAGATCCATCCTTATTAATTACATAGATTACCTAGATATGATTTAATTTTGGTCTTATCATAACACAATGCAATCTTTAAAACATTATACCAGTATTTAGGGTTCCTCTCCAATATTTTATTAAATATATCAAGAAAATCATTATTTATTGACTTAGTAAGACCATTACCTTGTGGATAGTAATTTGAAGAAAACTAAAGGATTAATTGATTATCATAGGCCCACTCATTAAATTTTAATGAGGAGAAATTATGGCATTATCACATAATAGAATAAATGTCATACCAAACATGATGACAATATGACCTTTAAAGAAACTAAACACCATTCTACTCATGAAATTACTAAACACCTAGGATTCAGTCTAGTGCATACAATAGTTAATTTCCATGAGGATGAAATTATGATTAATTGATGAGTTGGCATTAATAGATACTATAAGACCTATTCCCTACTTTGTAAATAGTTATAACACTATGACTAGTTGTAATAGCATATCTGGGGTATGTTATTTATACAAAAATAATTAAGAAGAGTGGAATATTATTATATGATCATGCACATCATTGAATACATGTAAAAACTAATATCCCACTTTGAGTATTTGGTGAGTAGTAGTATTACCATATCTATGGTCACTTTCATACTTTCCATCAAAGTATTTAAACACCTCCACTGTCTTGTATTTGCTCAAGCACATAATATATATGCCTTCATGGTTTATTTTGTACATTATATTTGGTTTTATAATGAAATTACTTTTATTCATATGTAGTGCTATTATCTTAGTGGAGTTTATATTATTAATACATTCATTGTTTACCAAGTAATAAGTTATGTCCTTATACCAATCATCACTAGTGATGTCTTACATCGTATACTACTAGAAAATAATTGTGGATCCCCATCAACCATTGTTTTAATAAATCCTTGTCCTATGACAATATACATTGGTCGTATATCTAGATCAAATTATTTTATAGTGGTCATCCACATCCCACATCATTTAACTAGATCATTCTATATTATCATTTACTTAATGACTAAATCACTCACAACAAAAACTAATTTATTAGACATTAATTAATGTATGAAATTTATGATAGAGTTTATCAAGGAAAATGCTTATGTGAATGGTATAGTATATAAGTTAAACATTTATAAGTGAGGATCTCAAATGAGACATGTCTCTTATCCTCAACTTATTTTCTTTAAGTCAAGATTATATCACTTGAATGTTATAGAGTGAAGGATTAAATGTAGAATGGTAGCATGTAATTTGGACTTATGAGCATTGGTGTGTTAATAATTGATTTATTTATTTCATTGAAAACTACTTGTTCTTCAAGGTTCCATTCAATCTTTGTATCTATTTTGAGCATGTTATTCAATGGTTCAATATCTCTATAAATCCAAAGATGAACTTCCTTATAAAGCTAATCTTACTAGAGAATGATTTTAGCTCTTTCTTGATTCTAGGCAATGGGATATTTAGAAATTATTTTGATCTCTCCAAGTCTATGTAAATACCATGTTCCAAGATTATTTGTTTTAGAAACTTTCCTTTAGTAACTAATAATATGCATTTCACTACGTTTAAAGAGATACCATGCTCTTTTCATCTTTAAAAGACCATACTTGGGTCTATCACATGGTCAACTTAGTCTTTACAAAATATAGTCAGGTTGTCCTATAGATGAAAATGCATTATCCAATGAGAACCTCAAATTAAATTTCTATTGAACATTTTAGAGTGGCACCTACATTGATCAATCCAAATGACATCCACTTATATGTAAACATGTCCCACTTCATTTTGAAAGATGTCTTGATTATATATTTATAATTGGCCATTACTTGAATATATCCTAAATAGACATATAGTAATGACATCATTTAAGATCCAATTATTATCTATATGATGTCATCTTGTGAAGGAAACACATAATTATCCTTATTTTAAGATTTATTCATGTTTTTGAAGTCCATAAAAAGTTATATTTATCCATTCTTATTTCTAATGGGAACCATATTTTACACCTAGGTACATTTATTTATAGGATAGATGATATTTGTTGACATAAGTTTTTGCACTTAGTTTAGTATCAAAGGTTACAGTAGTGGATTTATCATCCTACATATTTGGTGAAATGGTATTACACTTGGGTTCACAAGAATTCTGTAAGGATGGAAGAGTTGAATAGATTAAAATCCTCATATCTCCATGAGATATTATATCCAAATTATTTAAAGGTGTTCATAATTTATTTCTTATCCTTTTCTTTTCAATTTGTGATAAAAAAAAACATGTTTTGATTCACTTGTATTGCCAAAATTTCAATCATCATGGGAAATACCTTTGGTAGGGGATGATTTGTATTTATCACCATGATAGTCCATGTTAAATAACCTATCTAGTTATACCATACATTTAAATACACTATTTATTTTAAATTTGATCACTCCTTCCTCATATAATTCAAACCTTTCTATGTCATCCTCATCAATGATATGAGAATCACATATGTTAGTGTTGGTGATGAAGTTGATTATACGGTAGTCATCATTAAAGACTTGGAGGTTCTTAACATCATTTTTAAAGGAATAAATACTATATCTAATATAAATCTCCTTAATCTATAATTAAAAGAGGTTTCCAAGGTACTCACATCTATTTTTAATAGATCTACTATATAATTCTTCCTTTGTGGTACTGTTTTGATGTTGAATGCATTAAAATCTTCTATCTAGTTCCACACTCTAGTATGATATATAAAAAGACACTTATCATTACAATCATAGTGTCTTATGATTTTTTTTACCATAATTTTTGAATCCTAATGAATTTTAGGTTATTCACCTTCTTCCTTAGTGTGAACTAGAATCCATGCACTAATGCATTATACTTGGAAAAAATATTCATGGAAGCAAATTATATTCAGAAGTATATTAAATATTAACTCCACCTTGGGTTGATAAGCTTTATCCTAACACCACATCTAATTTTTAATTAGGATACATCATTCTTTAGGGTCCATATGTGATCTTCAACTATGTGTAGTGGACTCTAAAATGTGGGTGTTATAGCTATGTTCATTTATATATTATATTATTCAGTTCTTTGCATGGAAACTCTATTATATTCAAGTGATAATGATCTTTTGAAATGATCTTTAGTCACTAAGGTAGACATTAGGCTATTCTAAATGACAACATTTTATACTTCCAACACTTTAAACACTGAGTTATAATATGAGAAACCATGCTTTATGTTCTCATAGGCTAAGGAAATAACATGAAATGAAAGCACTTTAGGTGCATATAATATTTCCTCCTTATCTATTTGATTCATTTATTCAAATTTATTCCCCTTTTTCATAGTTAACATATTAATTGAAAATTTCCCATATGCATCCACTCATTTCTCAAATTTGTAAACTCTTAATTTACAGTCCTTAAGCAATATATCATTGATATTATTATATTATACAATCACATGAGCCATATTAAATTCTCTCTTAATATTGATTTTATTGGGCCTACCTCACCATGAAAGCCACATCTGAGATAAATTAATTTCCATGTACCCATTAAGTGTCCTAGAAAAATCTTGACTCGGAATCATCCCATATTCCTTTGGTATATCAACCACTTGAATGTTGATAAATTTAAACACCCTAGGATCATAATATATTTAAATATACATGTAATTGAGCTCATCAACCACCTTTCTATTTTATTTGGTAGGTGTTAGTTTAAGATTTTGGAAAATTATGTAATGTAATACATTCCTTAAAGGACAAAAATAAAACAAATAATTATGTAAATTTTTGCCAAAAATTATAATAGTTAATAGAAAAATGGGATTATAAATTTTCTCCTTATAGACAACAACATGAGCATCAACTATGTTATGAGCTTCTTACCTTCTAGGATGAGATAATTTATTTAACAATAAGTCCTAGTTAAACATATAGATAAACTCAAACACTATAGTGTTGGCCTTATTTTTGTTTAGGTTCTCATCAATGTTATACCCTGATTCTTTTTATTCTATGGTGTATCATCTGGGGAGGTGTATAATTATTCCTAGGATAATATGGGGTAGAGGGTCCTTTAGATGGGAAAGGGTTATTACTTGAGTTTTCATCATGTGGTACTTGAATATTCTTTAGATTAGTAGAGGTATTCAAAAGACTTTATAACTTACTTTTCAAATGATAGTTATTTCCCATTTGAATATATTTAAAGGCATGCAATTCCTCCAAGTTATCCTTAGGATCATTGTCACTTTAAAATTTAAATTCATAAGTCTCCAGGACCATAAAAATACTTGGGTTATCTTCACTTTATTTTGGTTTACTATTGTCATGTTTAAGTACTATTTCAATATTATCCATCTACTTTTTGAAGATGTTTGAGGCTAACCTAAACTAAACACAATCTATCTCAATATAGTTGGTTGTGTTATGCATAATACACCAAGTGGGAAAGGCTAAGTATACCATTCTTACTAAGTTTGAGGTGTTATTACTATTCTATCTAGTGTTTTCAAGGGGAATAGGCACATTTCCATAATTAAACCTAGTATTCCACTACCTATTAGTCCTTTGGAAGTTTTATTTCATGTTTTAAGGCAATTTATTTGTAATTTTATTTGTATTTTGAGGCACCTACCTTCACAATTTAACCATATCATTAGTTAAACTATATACCATTTACTACAAACTAGCTAATTCATGATTTATAAAAACACTTTGGATAATCACAACTTGAGGTAATGTGTTAGCCACTAGTATAGTTGTATTTAAAAACATAAGGAGACCCTATTTATTATTGGGAAAGAGATTTATACTTGATTTAAGCTAGATAGCAAGATTTTTTTAGGTATAAGAGCAATTTTTTAGTTTTTAGGTCATGAAAATACATTATTTGGAGGAATATAGAGCTATTATTTAGGTATATTATTCAATGGAATTATATTATAGATTGGATTTTGAATAAAATACATATACCCTAGGATTGCATTTATTAGAGTGGTGTTTTGCAAAGGATCCTAGTTGATCACGGGGATCTATTGTCAATTATTTGGTTCTAAAGAAGTTCAAAATGGGTGATGAAATGGACATTAACATTAGGGGAGTAATTAGATAAATAAATCTATCTAATTTTAGACTTTCCTTTATTATCCCTAGTTATCCTATGTCCTAAAAGTTGTAATATCTTAGATTCACCCTTAACAAACTTTGACCTTGTGATAAATATCATATCTTCCAATTTTAGAAACCTAAAATGTTCCTATCTAAAAAAATATTATAAAATTCCAAAGACAACAATGCATGACTATCAAATAGCACTTCATTTAGGCCCTCTTTATAGTGACATTATTGTTGATGTGTATTTGGTCACACACCACATGTATGCAAAAACATGAAAGGAACAATCAATGATGATCACCCTTTCCACCTCTCCTAAAAGGAAATATAATAGCATCCCCATAGTCTCTTTATCTTAGGTCATGGTGAACTTAATACCTCAATTAGATGAGGCAAGATATTCCATACAAGGAGGATGCTTATAATTAATCATGGTACTTGTAAAATAAACTTACACTAAGAAAAAATCAGTCCATTCATTTGTGTCAATGAACTCCTCACTAACTAACACTTGCCTTTAATATGCTAGATTCAACAATGCTTTAAAATAAATAAGCAATTGGAAATCCATATGAAACATGTAAGCACTGATTGTGAGTGAGCTATTATAAAACTAAGCTAATTTTGTTTTTTAAAGTATCAAAATATGAAGGGTATAGATAAATATAAATGATATTATATTATGATGTAGATAAACTGGGTTCATTTGATTAGACAAAGCCCATGAAACCACTCTTCTATCTAACCAATATCCACACAATCATAAACAAAGTTGATATTAAATGATAATTAAAATTAGATTATGAATAAATATGGACAAGAACACCATTTACATGTGCATAAAATGTAGATTTAATTTACAACATTTCAATTTATGGATGTATCTTCAAACAAACAATGTTTGGGATACACCTTTCTCAGTCGAACAATATAAAATCCACCTCAAAATAAAAGATCTCATAAAAAAGGGAAAACTACCTAATGTAAAGAAATAAATTAAAAAAATCTAAATAATATACTCTATATCTAATTCTAAATTAACCAACCCTTTATATAAATAATAAATAGTCTTATAAAGACACTTAGTCCCATCGATCCCAAGCTCAGGCCAAAAATGTGTAGTTATGATAGCTTAATGAGATGGGTCAACTTGAGACCAACTCAGGTTACATTTAAACCATAAAAAATACACCAAGGGTCATGTGTATTAAACTTGGACTAAATTACAATCAATGGAATGTCATTAGGATATTTTTTAGGATCATTAGTTGGCCACATTATTCATATTTAGACACCATGCCTTGCTAAGGTAGATTTTATCTTTTATGGTCCACTATCAATCCTTATGTGAATGACACCACTTGACCCAATACACCACATAAATACCTTGAGTTTTGCATCCCATGATTCATTTATTACTAATAAACAAATCTTAACTTGATTTCCATGACTAGATTTCACAAATTGTCCAATTTTTGAGCTTTGATTGATTTAATGGGCTGAGATGACCATAAAAGTCAAAACCAAATTATTTTATGGAGGTCCAAGTATCAAAATTTGGAAGGAAATGTGTGGTCACTTCTCATTACTTTGAGATTCTAGGGTGTCTTTATGTGTCATTCCCACACTACATGTCACATTTTCATTGATCTGTATCTTGGCATAAGGACCCATGTCTTTTAACTTTTCATTGGCCCTAGCATAATGAGATATGGGCACATGGAATAATATAATTCACATGAAGCTCATTGGTCCTAGCCTAATGTTACATATACCCTAATTTTTTTATAGCCTTCACATCTTGACAAATGTCTTTATTTCAAACATCTAGGGTTTTATTGTTTATCCAAACTATTCTAACCATCCCTAGGGAGTGTTAGCAAGGGTAAAGGGACTATTACTAATTTTAATAAAAAGTATAAAATACATATTTGAGGTGTAAAAAATTAGTCAAAAGGTCATAAAGAGTGAAGAGTCATAGAGGAATGTGATGAGTCATTTGAAAGCCTTTATAAGCAATTATATGGGAAAGAATAAAGTAAACCATTTATGTGAATTAAAGATAATTTTTGGATCTCACTAATTTATTTTCATTTTTTTATTGCATATTTGTGTTTACTATAGTTAATAATGTGGTTATTATTCCAGCTAAGGCCTCTGGCCTAAGTTGATATTTGTGTCATATTACTGTCAATATTGGTGGCATATTAAAACATTAGGCTATGGTTTTTGGACTTTCATGATCATCAAGAAGTGAGGAAAATGCCATGGATGGAAGGAAAGAAATATTTAAGTGGTTAAGGTCATGTATTTAAATGAACTGAGGTGAGACATTTATGAACTACATGTCTCTCCCACTGATGATTTAAATCATTCCAAGATTTTGTGTAATGTTACTATCATAAAATGGAGCATTAATGATTATTATGTGGCATATGAATAGTTATGACAAATAACATGACTAATGTGAAGCATTTGATAGGGGGAGTTGGTGGAAGGGTTGTGTAATGTGAGATTTCTAAGGAAGCTGATGAAATTACTTCATAAATCTAGTTTTCTTGGTTCACTTCATTATCCAAGATGTATAATCAAATATGCATTTATTTCCTCCATAAAACCACAAAATATTACATAAATAATGAATAATATACTTGTTATAATCATTTGGATTTCAAGGAATTAAACTTGAGACAAAAGTCCTAATTATAAGAACAAAGTCTAAAAGATATCTATGGAATATTATAATAATATAATAATCCCAACACTAATTAGGGTGAATTTGGTAGAAAGTGAAGCAATATAGTCAATTCTTGTATTTTATCAACTATGTGAAAGCACTTATGTGGAGGAAAATTAACTGTTAAAGTTTAAAATTGACATGGTAAATGTTGACAAGTTTGACCTCATAGGTCAAACTATCACCCCTAAAATTTAAAACTTTGCTTATCATGCTTAATTACCCTATTTATCATTGTGTTGGTCTTATAATGTCTTTCAAATGGTCATCTAAAACCTTTTATTAATAGAGTTTAAAGCAAATTTGATGAATTTAAGGTTTTGATCATCATGGCCATGTGCTAGTCTAGACACCTTTTGACAAGTTTCTATTTGTTTCAAGAGTTGAAAAGAGTCCAAAACATCTTAAGAGGCATCATGTCTTGTGTCATTGTCATGACATGATTTAAAACTAATCAAATTGGATTGTGATATGTTTGACTAATTTCATGACCCAATATACTACATTTTTAGTCATTGTGTGGATTCTAAAGTAGGTTTTACATGTTAGTCATAGTATAATATAAAAATAAGGATATAGTGTACTTTTTCAAGCATGAAAAAGTATTATGGATACTTTTTTAGTAGTTTCATTAGGTTTTTCAAGTGATTTTGGTAGTTTTAGTGCTAAAAAGGCTTATTTTAAGGTTATTAATACAATTATTGAAGGTGAAATTGATGTTAAAGAATATTAAATAGCTTATTTATTCATGATAAAGTCAAATCCATTATTTGGAATGATTTTTAGGTGTGAGAATTAAGAAAAATTACTTATCTCCCATATTGACCTCCTTAGTAGCTCTAAGAAGGTCATCCATTTTTATCAGTATATGTAGGAGAGAGAGAGCTAGGTAAAAATATATTTGTAAGTTATATATACCATAATTAAATTCAATTTAGTGGCATTGGTTTTCAGATTCACCTCCCTATCTTTATGAATAACTGCTAAGAGTGTAAGGGGGTCACGATGTCTTAGTCATCCATACAAGGTCTAGGTTTGTCTCTACTTATTCACTTTAGAGATCAATGTATAAAAATGGTTATAATTGTATTATTTCATGGTAAAATAGTATCTTTTTCATGTTTTACTTATGAACTAAATTTTCTTTAAAAGGAGTCTTTTGACAAGAAATGAGTTGTCTATCTAGACTTGAGTTTTGGTAGTTTTCAAACATTTTTGATATAGTACTTGAATGTATTCATCTTAAAAGGTTTATTAATTTAATGTTTTAGGTAGAATAAACCTCATTAATTCAAGATAAATTTCATGCACCTTAATCTTTAAAGGAGTCTTCCTTGAGGTAGTTTGAACAAGATAGGTCCTTCCATAATAAATAGTTGTAGGTCTAATAAGAATCTAATGTATGAGAACATCTCAGTGGGGTCAGTAGATCTTGGGGAGTTTAAAAAATGAGGATTATTGATAATGTATTGATTAACCTTGGGAGTAAATTTAATTTATGTTTTTAGGAATATGTTCCTTCAGCTCAAAAGAGCACTTGTATGCCTCATGAGTAGACTAGAAGGACATAATGGCAAATGATAGAAGATTTGAGGAGTCAACAAACAATATAGGTGTGTTTTAAGTTCATGATTTTGTTTTAGAGTATTCATAAGGTCTTAAATACTCCCAATGATAATAAAAGAGAAATACCTCTTTGGAGCCTTAAATGCCTAAAAAACATAGTCACGACTATGTATGATTGTAATCTTAATTTGAAAGGCCTCCAAAAGACTATAAAAATGTGTATATGAGGTGATATATAAACTTTAATGGTGTTATAGTATGATTTAATATATAATAGTGATCATAAGATCACCTAGATACATGAAAAACATGCAAGAAAACCTACTTTAAGCCCTATTTAGCTGAAAATAAGGTATTTTAGCATTTTTAAAGGTAATATCAAATGTTGATTTCCTTGGTTTATTAAGCCTTTTAGATGATTATTTAGGTGAATGGAGGTATGTTGGGATCATTAATTATTTAAGGAACATCACATTGTTAATTTTGGGTACCATGTCACATACTCCTCTCAATTTGTATAGAGGCTTAAAAGGGAAAAAAATCACCACCTATAATAGTCCTATTCTCATTCATTATTCAAGAAGCATCATTTTGATTGATGAAGGTAGGTGGTTGTGAATATTTGTGTTATAAATGATATCCATGGTGATATTTGGACATATTAAAATAGTTATGATAATTACAATCATACTTTTCAGTCTTCAATCCATAAAAGTAGTAATATACACCTACAATTATGTATTGAGGGCATAGTCAACAATCTTCTATGAAAGTGGACTTGTGTTAGTCAAGAAGAGCAAGAACTTTATTATATGATGGATTAATTGAGAAATGATTACATGATGTAATAGACCAAAATAAACTTTATTTAAGATAAAGGTAAAGTAAACTTCACTTCACAATCCATACAAGGACAAATAATCAACTACAACCATATGTTTTGGTTAAGTTAGATTATTGTGCACTATGAACTTATTGTGAGTAGATCATATCAGATGGTTGAGTAGAGTATTAATTATAATTTTACTTACTCATTTAATACCAAAATAAATTTAGTGAGAATATAAAGTTAAGTTGAATGTTAAAGCTACAGGTCAATGTAAATAAGTTTTGATTGTTTCCAATGTTGAAAAGTTAAATAAAAGAGTACAATGATGAATGGAAACTTTAGATGAATACTAAGTTCATAGAATCATTTATTAAAGATTTTTAAGGTTAATATAAGGTCATTAATAATATTATGAGTCATAAATATCTCTCAAATAAAACTACAGTCAAATATCAAATAAAATGTACAATCAAGTCTTTATATGTACCTATAACTAAGAAGGTACTATCACAATCACCTATGTTAAGAGCATGATGTATTTTGTTTGAGATAGTGGATGAGTTTAATATATTATCAATATGTTATATGTTTTTAACACATGTTATATAACTATTTAAGGTATGATTTTAATTAATTTCCTCCATATACACATACAGGGAGCTCCAAATATGCATTTATAAAATATGTATCTACAGGCAGTCTTTGTGAAGAGTGAGATTGTTAGTAGGGGTTACACTTGTGATGATATATGAGTTTTCAGGACCTAATGAATATTAATACCTAATCCATGTCAATAACTAATTCTTAAAAATTCAAAATCATTACTACTTATGTCAATTAGCAAGGTTATAGTGTGAATAGGACTATGTGAGTACTTGAAAAGAGTAGATACACTATATACAGTATATGGGAGGTTTGGTGAATTAAAAAACATGTTAAAAATGGTTATATAAATTCATAAACTATAAAATAAACACATCAATTTTCCTCTTATACTTGAATTATAATTTAGTTTATCCTACATGCTTGTCATAAGGGGCATGAAGGAGAACACCTATATCCAACTTATGTATCATGTTTGCTTAGGGTCTTCAGAAGGGTCAAATGGCCTTATAAAAGACAAATAAGGTTTCCAAGGGGTATGATGAGGTGTATTACAAGGTTTTAAAGTTCATTTAACTTTTATTAAACCCTCATTTTAGGTAAAATATAAAAATGTATTAGTTGGGGTGAAGAGTGTTGCTTGGCTAAGAAACCCTTAGTCTCAGTTAATAATATTACAAAGGATCACAAAAGAAATAATTATTAACAAAAAAATTAGATAAGGTCAACATAGATGTTTTAAACCTCCCTAAATCATTAAAAAATAAAAATAAACTCCAAGATGCCATAACAAGTTCATTCTCTCTCCTCAACCTCATAGAACATAGTTAGCCTAGTTGAGGAGGTATCTTATTATGATCATAATGGTAAAAACACTTTAAATGGGAGACTAAGATATTTTGAGGTGTTATAGGACCTTTTTTACCTATATATTATGTCAATTTTTTTTGGTTAAGGCCCTATCCTTTTATTAAGAAGTTGAGCAACTCATAGGCTGCCAAAAAAGCCAATTTTGACAATTTTGTAAAATTGATCTCTAAAGAACTAAAAATGACCTATAATTATTATAAAATCTTATGAAATTTTTTCTATACTATGAATAGGTTCTCACAATTGTACTTTCCTATACCTTTACCTATATGATTTAGAGGAAAAGTGTGCTTTTGTAATATTTTGAGGCAATAGGGGGTATTGAAGTGTGTAGAAGCATTACAATCATTTAAATAGGTGAATTGGGATGAATTTCACATATAAAAGTCAAAAAATCATATAATAAAACCAATAAGTTTTCAAAAAAACATAATTTTTTAGGGCAATCCAAAATACGCTTAACGACTCATTTTTTGGCCATTTCATGGTTTGACTACTTATACAAGGTTATAGAATACAAAATTTGGTATGGATCATGTTCTTAGGATAGGTAAAATTAATCAAATACCTTTTTAATTTTTTACATGTTTAAGTGGTCATTAGGGCCAAATTTCTCTTTCTAGGCCTAATTGGAGAGAGAAATGATAGAAAAGGAGTGCTTTTACTTGGATTGGGATCATGAAATTTTGTATGGATTTGTAAGGGGATAAATTTTACTAAAAATGTTCTCATTTTTCCAAGGTGATTGGTAAATTATGCCATACAAGGAGCTTTACTAGTTTTTAAGGTTACAAGGAATGGGTGGAAAAATATGTTATAAGAGAAAAATTATATCTTCTAGAGGGTTTGATGGATCCAAATGAATTGTTTTAGTTATAATGTCATGTTGTGAAGACATACATGGTGTAATATTTACTAATTCAATGCAAAACTCAATTCTCTCTCTCCTATGCCACTTTCACATAAGTAAGAGTTAAGTGATCAAAACACTAAATAGATACATAGAAATTATTCAAAGGAGTTGATTTATGTTTATGTCTCCCTCCTATTCCTATTCAATTATGAATAAGTTAATTTTAGTTTTAAAATACATTAAATGGGTTGAAATGTTTTCTAGGACACCCAACAAAACCCTCCTTCATTTCAATGTGTAGTCAAAGAGGACAAATTCAAAGCAATTGAAAAAGTATTCTAACAACCCAATAAATATGGAGAGAAATCATAAATAATTGGATAGGGTTTAAATTGAGAGAGTACTGAATACTTGAAAAAGCCTTTAAGTCCTATTTTTAGGGAGGATACTTCACCAAAAATATAGGTATATGCAAGCAAGATTTAAGATGTATGGGTCAAATACCAAAAATGAATGTTAATGACTTCTCAACTTTCCAAACAAGTCTCCCTCAACCTCTATTCCACTTTTGTGAAAGAACATGAGAGATAATCAAGGAACTACCATGTTAGAGTTGGGTAAGGACATAGTGAATGTCACACCTCCTAGTGTGTAGAACATGAGATATAATTTTAAAGAATCCATTAACATAAGTTTTAGCTAGGATATGCTCAAAAAAATACTTTTACTTTATTCTTTTGAATGAATAAGACTAAATTCATGCCTCCTCACAACATGTGACTAGTGTATGCTAATGGATAGTATTGTCACAAAACCTTTCACCCTTGAAGAGGTTGTTCAGGTTTATTCCAAATTTGGGAGACATGGGAACATTTATAGGTATGTGGTTGTACCTATATCAAAAATTAACCTCTAAGTTTAAGGGATAGCTCCCTAAATAAATTGTGCAATGTTTGTCACTTAAGATACTACTTATTTGTGAGGAAAAGAGGTACAAAATACATAAATTGAACATACTCTAAAGGAGGTGATGCATAGAGAATGTCTTCCACATGACCATCATATTTATACCTTAGTGAAATAGAAAATATAGACTAGTTTTTAAGTCTTAATAGATTCTAAAATAAGTGTTTCGATATAGAGGTAAAATGTGAGCAGTGACACAAGGTAAATGACCTAGAGTGTAGATTACATGCTCAAAGGATAATTGTATGCTTAAAAATAATTTACACACTAGACTACACTCTATATGACATATTAGACTGGGAACACTTTCTCAGGCATGAAAGGACAAGGGAAAGGAGGATAGATAATTATCACTTCTCATCACCATACACCACTTGTAGACTTAAGTGATTGTTTCAAAATTTAGAAACAAACATGTATTACTGTTTAGAAGGTAGAATATAACATCAATCTAGTAGGGCTTCACCATACATGGTGTGGTTTTTTTTACAATAGCTCAAGGGATATATTTATAGGAGAATGATCATAAGAGAGAGAGGCATTGACACTCAAAAGGGGAGCTAATTTATTCAAATGCTTCAACCACAGTTACAACTTCTTTTACAAATTATGCTCCTTTCAGCCATTTTATTAATCCCCATCACTTTTAGCTGCTACACAACTAATATTTTCCCTCTTCAATCCTCCCTAGAAGTTATAATGGTAGAATCAATCTTTCCCACTAGGTTCAAGAATTCATCTAGTCATAACAACTATATCAATCTGTTAGGGCTTTGTCCAGATGTTAAACCACTCCAAACTAGTTTGTCATGATGTACATACTGAGGGGCATGGTCCCTTTTGGCTAGTTGGTCATAAAGATGAAACCATTTGATTTTATGTGTCTATTATAGTAACATCCTTTGAAACATTTATCTTTGGCTCTAACTAAACCATGCTTGAGCTTAGATTCATACCTTTTGCTTACTTTACCCTATCAAAATTGCTTGTCAGCCTTTGCTCTGATTGGTCATCAATACTTGAATCAAAATCTTGATCCCTCAACTCGTATTACACCATCAAATATTCTAGATGTAAATAAGTGTGATCCATCAGATCCACATTTGAATTTTTAACCTTATCTTTGTTGGTGCCACCTAGAAAATGCATGTTAATCCATAGGATCTTGTTTTTAATAGCTCACATGTCATTGGATATATCTATGAGATCATGATATCATGCCAATTGGAAACACCACACTAATCTTTGTAAAATTTGAGTTTAAATGGATACTTATCGATGCTTAAACTTGATGTCCACATGACTATCATCTAACATGCACACATACATATTTGACATCTTGTAGACCATCAAATTTAATCTCATGTTATTTTCTATAGTGGCATTTTTTGGAACACCTTTTACAAATGAATTCATTTACCTTAGCCTTGGCTTGAACAATTCTTGAAGACAAAATGTACATGCATATTCATATCTTTAGGGTCTCTATCTTAGATGAAATGTCTAAAAGAACTCTACCTTAGCCTTTTGCCTTGGGATAGAAGCTCCAAAATAAAAATACCTTAGAGGAAATTATCCCAGATAATTTTCCTAAAGGAATTATGTCCTCAAAATTGCCTTTCATCCTTTTTTCAATAACCCTCTTTATCCCTTGAAAAGTTTACTTTGGGACTTTTGACTTGGTCCATCTCACTCCATAAAGAGTCTTCATATAAAGTGTGTAGGACACTTTGACATGAAAATGCCCTTTGGAACCCAGAAGTAGACTATTTCCCTAAGAAACATACCCTTCAGGGAAATATTTTGGGACACTTTTCCTGGGGAGGAGCCCCTCAGATAAATTATTTGGGTCAAATTAATTATGGAATAATTCATTTAGAAAAATTGTGCAAACTTTTTTTTCAAAAGAAATATAACCCTTAGCTTGAAAAAAGATATCATTCAATCTTCTAAAAAGGACCCTCTTTCTTGAGAAGCATACCCTTTGAGAAAATTTAAGAGGACTCTTGCTTAAGAAATTGACCCTTCATGTTTTCTACATTAGACCTTATTAAAGAAAAAACACCCTTCAAGAAAAGTGTGTAGGAGAATTTTCTGAGAAAAGTTCCCCTTGGGATTTTTATAAAGGTCCACTTCATTAATCGATGATCCTTCAAAACCTTTAAAAAGTGCCCTTTGAAGAAATGACCCTTTGAGGAAATTCTTTTAGACAAAAAGTTTGAAATAATTCTTGACACTTGAACAAGAAGTTTAAAACACAACTCTTGAAATAATTCCAACACTTAGCCAAATAAAGTGGGAACAAACTCTCTAAAGATTAAAGCCTTGAACATCTATTGTATATTTTATGTAGAGAACTTATTTTGAAGGAAATATGGGTTCTATACTAAGCAAAAATTTGGAAAAGTGCAAACT
Source organism: Torreya grandis (assembly GCA_037957365.1). NCBI lineage: Eukaryota > Viridiplantae > Streptophyta > Pinopsida > Cupressales > Taxaceae > Torreya > Torreya grandis. The sequence goes on from JARHVA010007426.1 coordinate 110,892, forward strand.
TAGGCCTTTTTTGGATCTATTCCTGCAACTACTCAATATCATGAAAAACTTTTGGAATCCCTTCACTTGCAACATTGGGCCTACTTAAAAACAACCTACTCCATTCACCTACATGAACTCTGCTAAACTTTTAAAATCTCGGTATGTGGGAAAAAATGGCTAACATCTTTGGCAGCTCATAAGGGTTGGATGCTTGCTATTCCGTGACCAGTTGCCTAATAATTTATATTGGGATATGGAGTCATAAGTATTTAGGATGGAAATATAAACTAATTTTGAATATTTTTAAAAAAATAAGAAAAAAACAATAACAAAACATAAAGTAAGGAACTAAGCAAAACACACATGTGCTTCAAAATCACATATTGGAACACAACACAACAAGAAGGGAAACACACACCTAACCTAATATTTACAAGATATACCTTCAATGTTCAATAGCAAGGTTTTGAGTGTATCTCATTCATAGGGATAGGAATTTCTTCTCCATTCATCTTTTCTAACTTAAATTAATTGATTTTCTTACACTTTGTGATGACATATAGTCCACTCTATAAGGGATCAAAATTAGTATGCTTTCCTAAATTTTCCCAATTTTAATCCCATTTCAAGACTATGTCACCTTCTTATAATTATTTTAGAATTGACTTTTTGTAAAAGACCTTTTCATGAACACCTGGTGACGCTCTATGGCCTGATGATCCTTACTTCTAGTCTCTTGTAACTACATTAGTTTTTTCAATCTCACTTCCATAGGAGTGTTCTCAATCAACTCTAGTTGGTGTGTTAATTTTAAGGTTGGTAGTTCTTGAGACATTGATAACATGGATTGTCTTCCATAGACAAGCACAAAAGGAGAATTCCCTATTGACCTATTGGGAGTATATTATTAACCCATAATCTTGTGTTTAGTTTGGTATGCCAAGCTCTTTGGTTATGATCTAGGGTTCTTTTAATGATTTTGATTAGGTTCTTATTGGTAGATTCAACGAACCCATTACCTTGAGGGTAATTGTTGGATGAAGTGATCAAGAATATGCCATTGGTATTTGCCTAATCAGCTATTTTAGCACCCATAAAAGTAAGAGAATTATCTAAAATGATAGTATAAGGGGTGCCAAACCTCATTATGATTCTCTCATAGAAATCCAAAATGACACTCTCATTATCCTCCTTTAATGTTACTACCTCAACCCATCAAGTAAAATAGTGGGTTGTGAGTATCCATTTAAGACTAGTACTTGATAGGGGGTTTATCATTCCAATGAAGTCAAAACCCCATTACATGAAAGGTTTGTCCACTTGGATAGGATTTAAGGGAAGAGCTATGAGTTTTTTATTTCCTTAAAATAAGGAACCTGGTCCACACCTTATCACCCAAGCATGGAAATCCTTGAAGAGGATGGGACAATAATAGCCAGCCCTCATGATCTTCATGGTTGTGGTCTTTGGATAGAAAAGGCCTCATGTTGTCCCATAATAAAACTTCTCAAGCAACACTCTAAACTGGTCATTATCAATACATCTCAACAGAACACCATTGATGTCTCTCCTAGATAACATACCATCCATAAGACAAAAGGTTATAGATTCTAATCTAAAATACCTCCTTTTTGATCTATTCATATTACTAGGGTACTCACAATTTTGTATAAATCTAATCATGTCTCTTGCCTAATTCTCTAGAGGTAATGGACTAGTTGGTTGGGGACACTCATGTTTGACTAGAGATTCCTATTTAAATTCATGAAGATCTAAAGCTAAATGTTCATAGAGACCTTTACCCCTTCCTAGTTTTTTCACTTTGATATCAACATCATACTCCATCACTTTAGTGTTCCACCGTACCCTATTTTCACTAAGATCCCTACTCAAAAGAAATTCTTTGGTTCTAGGGTGAGAAACCATGACATGAATCTTGTTATTTTACAACATATGTCTAAATTTATTTAGTCCTCTTATACAAATGAGGACCTACTTCTCCATAAAGTTATATCTAGCTTTATATTCTTCTAAACCTTGATTGAAGAATGCAATTCACTACTCCATGCCTTCATTATTATTTTGCATCAACATAGTTCAGATGGTATCAAGGTTATAAAATGAATAAAAAATGAATTCTTTAATAAAATAAGGATTCATAAGAGTATGAGCTTATGCAATTGATTTATTCATAGCTTCAAAATTACTCTTACCCTCTTTGGTCCAAGAGAAGGTCTAGTTCTTCTTGAGCATAGTTGTGATAGGTTTTACTAAAGATGTAAAACCAGGTATGAATATTATTACAAACATTATTTTACCCAAGAAAATTTGAAGACCTTTTTTATGTAAGGGAAATGATAAACCTAGGATAGCCTCTATTCTCTTAGGATCAATACTTAGACCATTCTTGAAAACAACATGTCCCAAGGGCTTACCTTCATGAACAACAAAGATAAATTTTTTTGGGTTAATGGATACCCCATATTCCATAGAGATTTAAAAAACTTACCTTAAATGTTGTATGTTTTCATATAAATCCTTAAAAAATACTATTCTATCATCTAGATAAACCAATACCAACTCATTGATTAAACCTTTAAAGGCCATGCCCATTTCCCTTTGAAAAGTGGCACCAACATTAGATAGACCCAAAGGTATATTAATATAATCAAAGGTTCCCCATTTGGTGGTGAAGGCTATCTTGAACTAGTCATATTCATTGACTAAAATCTAATTATATCCTGAATAGCCATCTAAAAGAGAGAAATGCTAAGAACTGGAAACCGTCTACAGAATATACTCCATCAAGGGTAGAAGATAGTGATCTTTGAGTGATAATTAAGATCTCTAAATTCTATAAAAAACCTTATCTACCCAATCTTATTTATAATAGGCAAAAGGTAATCCACCCATGTTGAATGCTTGATTTTAAATATTATCCTAGATTTAAGGATCTTGGTGAGCTCCATCCTCATGAGTTGCTTAACCTTGGGGTTGATGGGCCTTTCATTTTGTCGAACTAGTTTAACTCCTAGTTCCAACTTAATGGTATGGTGTGATAGGATAAGATAAAATCCCTTGAGATCCTTATATTCCCAAGAAAAGATATCATGAAACTCTCTACATAGTTAAATGAATGCTTGATTTTCTAATGTAGAACATACCATGCTTAGTTTGAGGAGTTTGTCTTTGAATATCAAGACCATTTCATAATTTCCATCCTTTGTAGATACACTCACTTTCTATTTCCTCTTCTAATCATCCTCATTAAATATAATTTCTAAGGTAATCAAACCCTTGGGTATCTATTGCTATTTAGTTGTATAATCTTGTCACCCAATTATTCTTGGAGTCTCCCCTAATTTATTGAAAAAAACAACTTCATTTTGAAAGATTCATGAAATGCATTTGTCACTATCAAACACTTTACAAAAGACTTCATTATTAGGTAATTAAGGTTTGATAATGATATTAATAAGAGACTAATTTCCTTCCTCTTTTGTGGTAGTTATTGTGTCAAATTGGGATCCTATGATAGATAGTCTATCATCATGACTATTCTGCTCCCTTGGAACTGAGTTAGTGTTGAATGCATTGAAATATTTAATCAAATCCCATACCTAATGCCTATATGACCTAAAAAAAGGGTTATTAATATCAACCACCTTCTTTACCTAATCCACAACTAATTAATTATCTTGATACACTTTTAGGTTCTTGACCCCTTTTCTCCCTACCCATTGAAGGTCATGAATCAAACCTTCATACTTGGCCACATTGCAAGTTTAAATGAAATGAAACCTATTTGAAGCATAATATTGTTGTTTGTATGGAGATATGAAGATAACAATAAACCTTGCACCATATTTACTTCTTGAACCATAAAAATACATCTTCCACAGTTCATCATCTTTGCCCTCTTCCTTAATGAGTAGAGATGTTTATATTCCTTCAATGTATAAAATATGTCCCTAGATCAATTTCCTCCATGACAGCATAAGTATCCTACTCACAATTATCACTACCATATTCATCAAGAAAGTAATCTACAATTCCTTAATTATCTGGAAAGGTGTCATCATATGTAATAGAATCTTTTTCTTCATGAATAACATAGTTCAAATTATAACTTATCTCGATGCAAAGTTTGATATAAAACATTAAAAGAGGTTGTGTCTTAATTGTCACCTTTGTCCCATACCTCATATTTATGGCCATTAAATACTAATAAGATTAAATATATTCACCAATATTGGTAGTAAATTCCCTTGATAGGAAGATTGTAAACTGGGTTGGGAGATCAATACTAACTATGTCTTACAAGATAGGAAAGATAGGACAGTAATGTAGGAAAACCTTCAAGTTTTTTATTAGTCCTTTGGTTTTGGAAAGGGAACCATCCATATAGAGAACTCCTTTACTATGAGGCTCATACTTCAAATGTAATTTGTTAGGTACTACCTTGGTCATGACTGAAGTTGAAGCTCCACTATCCACTATGTAATTATCAACCAACTTGTCACCCACTATGAGAGTGAGATATAAAGGTTGAGGTTTCTCATCTATAGTGGATGGTTCCATAATGGTACTAGGAGAATATTCAAGAGAAACATGGTCATGAATTTTATTTGAGGATGAAGGACTAGTAGGAATAGTGGACATTTACTTTTGTAACAATTATTTTTGTAATGGCATATCAAGTATATCTCACAATGAGAAAGATGATTTGGCACTCTTCAAGGAATATACTATTTTTAGATCATTATTACTCACCTTTTATTATGACCTTGGAGGTAAATAATTTATTAAAACTTTAGGAATAGAGGAACTCTAAATAGACCCTACCACATTCTGACTTATTGAAGGTGTGGAAGCTTTTAGAACCATCACCGAAGCCTTTAGAACTATCATACTTATAGCTATCTCTTTTTTCCTTGTAGGGTGGTTGATGATATTGATGACATACTAATACCATTTCATAGATCATTATTCTTGGTCCTTGTGTTTTCTATAATAGAGGATCCTTAGTTTAGCACAAAACTATCCTCAACCAAAAAATTGGTGAAGATTTCTCCTTAAGGTTGCCAACCTTCATTATCTTGCATCATCACCTCATCTTCATTTGATATGATGGGGGTGGTAGTTACCCTTTGAGACACTTTATATTTCTATCAATTTTGATTGGTATCCATGAATTTGACTTTTTTCTAATCTTCTCCTTGTACCAAATTGATATGAACTGGTACCATCTATTTTGTACTAGTTGTAGAGCTAAGATTGTATGTATTAACAAGCCTATTGGGATTAAGTTATCATTGGCCTCTCCCTCTTCCATATTATTGACCATATTATTTTTTATAGGGGTAAGGGTTCTAATAAGCACCTTGTTACACATTCTCTTATCTAAGATTAACTCTTAGCCTTTGAATTTATATATCTTTATCTCTGACATTATTCTCCTTTTTAAGAACAACTCTAGGCTTGGTATTGAGGTTAGGAGTTTGAGCCACATTTGAAGCATCAATATAAGAATGATACAATTGAGTCATAAACACTTTGGTTGATAGTCTTCCATCTTAGATGAGACTATTTTTAGCTTTAATAACATCACATGCTTCAAGGAGGGTAGAACCACCCATATATTGAAGCATGACATCAATTTCAGTCCCAATGGCTTTCAAGTAAGTAGGGAATACAAAGATTGTAAGTGGTCTCATGGGAGGAGGAAACCTATACCAAGTATTCTAAACCTTTCCTTAAAATCATGCATTATTTCTTTGTGTCCCCTCTTTATAAAATAGAGATGATGTATGAGAAAAGTATGGTCACTTTCATTCCCAAATCTAGATGTTAACAATACTCCAAACTCATCCCATGTTGAGATGCATCAACCTTCTAGAGTCCTATACCAATGAAGATCCTTCCATTTAAGGGACATGGAAAGGAGACTAATGGAAATGTTCTCTCAGACAATATTGTGGAAGTTGGAAAAGATAGAGACATTTCTATTGTGCTCACTAGGTGTGATATGACTCTCACCATTTAATTTAGGCACACATTTTATGGAATTGGGAGGGATAAAATCGTATTCAAGAAGTAAAATAAGGTTATTAGTCTTGAATTCAAGGAAAGTGTAAGGTCTACCAATATATCCTTCTTCAATATTTTCAACTTCTTCAACCTCTTCCTCTTCTTACTCTCTAACAAAATCTAGTAATTCTTCAAAGGGTAGATTAGGCTATGGATACTAAATTACAAGAGGGATCTCAAGCTGAATAAGTGGATTAATAGGATCAAATGGTCTAGTAGAGGATGACCTACTGAGGACCATGAATTATACAAGTAATTTTATAACCAAACATTGGTTTCAAACTAGATTTACTTTGAGGAGTCACCAAATGCTAAGTAGCACACCAATTTATAACTGGTGTTTATCAAGACCAACATTCACATTGCCAAGTTATCTTGAAGATAATGGATCCCACTAGGTGTTCTAGAATTGTTTTCATCAAATATTTCACACTAGAAGAGGTTGTTTAGGCTTCTTGTAGATTTGGGCAACATGGGAACATTTCTAGGTATGTGGGTGTACTTATATAATAAATCAGACTCTAGGTTTAATGGATAGCTCCTTGAATATATCATGTAGTGTTTGTCATTTAAGTCATAGATTATTTTTGAGGAAAAAAGTTAGAAAATTCATAAGTCAAACCTAATATAAAGGACGTGATGCACCAAGAATGTCTCCCACATGACCATCATATTTTTGCCACACTGAAATAGAAAATATAGACTAGTTTCTAATTTTTAATAGATTATAACATGAGTATTTTGATATAAAGGTAAAATGTGAGAAAAGATACAAGGTAAATGACTCAGAGGACAAATTACATACTCAAAGGAAAATTGTATGCTTGAAAAACATTTACACACTAAACTACACTCTATGTGAAGAATTAGATTGGGAAATCCCACTTAGACATGAAAGGACAAGGGAAGGGAGGATAGATAATTATTTCTCCTCATCACCATACATCACTTATAGATTAAGGCAATTGTTAAAAATTCAAAAATAGACTTGTATTAATTTCAAAAGGTATAATATGAAACCAATCAAGTAAGACATCACCATACATGGTGTTTTTTTTAAAAATAGCTCAAGGGATATATTTATAAGAGAATAGACACAAGAGAGAAGGGCCTTGGTGATAAAAAATGGAATAAATCAGTTCAAATTCTTCAACTATAGTTACAACTAATTCCACAAATTCTGCTCCTTCAAGCTATTTGATTAATCCCCATCACTTTTAGATGTTACACAACTACAATATTCCTTTTTTAATCCTCTATGGTGGTTGAAATGGAAAAATCAATCATTACCTTTAGATGTAGGCATTTATCTAGTTAGAAAAATCAGATCAATATATTAAGAATTTGTCGTGATGATAAACTACTCCAAACTAGTTTGTCATGATGTGCATAGTAGAAGTATATGATCCATTTTAGGTAGTTGGTCCTAGAGATGAAACCATTTGAGTTTACATTTTTTATTCAATATCATCCTCTAACACATTTCGATTTGGCTCTAACTAAACCATGCTCAAGCTTGGCTTCATACCTTTACTTATCTTACCCCACCAAAATTGCATATTGACCTTTGATTTGAGTGGTCATTAACATTTGACTCAGATACTAGATCCTTCAGCTCATCTCGTATCATTGGATCTTCTAGATATGAACAAGCATGAGCCCTCAAATCCACCTTTGAATTTTCAACCTTATCCCTACTCATACCACATAGTAAATGTGTGTTAATTCACAATATCTTGTAGTCAATTGCTTGTATGCCATTAGATCTATCTATAAGCTCATGAGATCATGCCACTTGGTAGCATCATGTTAATCTTTGGGATATTTATATTTAAATTTATTATTCTTAAGGCTTAAAATTTATGTCTACGCAACTATTATTTGACATCCATGTAGACATATTTAATGTCCTATAGACAATCAAACTTAGCCTAATGTGGATTTTTATAGTAGCTTTATTTGGAACATTTTTTTTAAGGAATTCATTTGACTTAGACTTACATTAAAAAATTATTGAAAACAAAATGTATGGGCATATTAAAGTATTTGGGGTCTCTATCTTACATGAAATGTCTAGAAGAATTTTGCCTAAGTCTTTTGCCTTGGGACAAAAGCTCTGAAAGAAAATTTCCTTCATGAAAATTAACCCAAATAATTTTTTCAAAGGAATTATATCCTCAGAATTACCTTTCATCCTTTTCAAAATAGCCCTCTTTTCTCCTTGAAAAGTGTCCTTCAGGACTTCTGATTTGGTCCATTTCCCTATAGAAAGATCCTTTGGATAAAGCGTGTAGGACACTTTGTCAAGAAAATGCGTTTTGGAACATGCACTTTGTAAAGAAAAATTACACTAAAAAAAAGTATGTAGGATACTTTATCAAGAAAAGTGCCCCTCAATATTTTTGTAAAGGTTCAATTCATCAATCAATGATCCTTTCAAACCTTTGAAAAGTGCCCTTAAAATAAATGACCCTTTGGGGAAATTGTTTAAGACAAAATGCCCAAAATAATTCCTGACACTTGAACAAAATGTCTAAAACATAAGCACCAAAATAATTCCAACAAAGATAAATAAAGTGGGAGAAAATTCCTAAAATAATAAATCCTTATACCTTTATTATAGGTTTTGTGTGGACCACTTCCTTTAAAGAAAATTTGGGTGTTATACTTAGCAAAAATTTGGAAAAGTGTAAACTTAGGCCTTTTTTTTATTTATTCCTATAACTGCTTGTTACCATGAAAATATTTTAGAATCCCTTCACTTGCAACATTAGGCCTACTTTAAAACCACTTACTCCATTCACCTGCATGAACTCTACTCAACTTTTTAAAGCTTGGTATGTGGGCCAAAAATGTCAAATAGTTAGTTGATGAGTGAAAATGATAGTGCATGCTTCCTTTCATTATATCCTCTCCTCTTTTCCTATTTTTAGGTATTAGTTCATCTATAAAGGTTTCATAGTGTGATTTAATCATTTTATATGTATGGAAAGTGTAAGATTTCATTAGTGTCTTTGAGAGACCTAAAGACCAATTACCTTAGATCATTCATCGGGCTAAGCCTCTATGTGAAACATTGATGTTTGGAGACATTCATTTTAGAAATATAATCATGTCCATGTCTCTATTCATAATTATTAGTGCATATTAGATAAGTGGACACATTTTGGTGTGTCTCCTTAGATAGATTTACCTTTCCATTTACATTCTTCTATTTTCCCTTAATATATAGTACTATATATTAGAGATCCTAATTAATACATCAAGGGGATATATCCCTTAAAATCTATAGATTCAATCTATCTATTAAGACACCAAAAGGGTAATATTATCTCCATGTTACTTTAGATTATGAAGGCTTGAAACTACTTTCACAAGGGTGCAATTTTAGTAGATATCATTTTTTGGTCTACTCAATAGGACTAAGGTCCAAATTACAGGAAATATTTTTGGTTTTATTCTTCTACTCATCATCCATTAGAGGCATTCAAAACATTAATGGCATCTTCAAGCTATATCATCTAGTTCTAATAGCCTAATCATAGTTTCTAAGTAAGTATATCTTTGTTGCACTATCATAATGTTGTTTTTATGGATTTATTTGAACAAAATGGAAATTTCATGCAAGTTGATGAGCCTTATTAATATTATGGTAGTCCTTATCATCCTTATGATGGGCCTTATCAATCTTATGATGAACCTTACTAGTATTATGATTCTTCATATAAACTTTATAGTTATTGTTAAGAGCCTCGTTATATGCCTTGTCAATAGCCTTATCAAGACTTGAAATAATCATAATCACCTCATCCTACTCCATTTCCAACTGAAAATCATGTTTCCATTACCATATCATTGTTGGAAATCATAACCAATATTCAAAAATATAAAGGGGTGATGAGTATGGAATAAAGAGTTAGATATGATACCTTTTCACCTTATATAAACTATGAGGAAGAAAATATATATGTTTATAGATACGTGGGAATAATTTGGAAAGGAAAATCATTATGTTCTAACTTATTAGTTATGTGAAATGAGAACCATGATCCAATGGTGGATAGATAGGTTACTAAGATGGGAGAATCAAGATATCCAACCCAAACAACCTCATCCATCTCTTCCTACCCATAGTCAAACTTATTCTATTCTAAGTTTCCTTCTAGCTATGCCTAACCTTCCTTAATAAAATAATCTCACTTTATTTTGGAGGCCTTCTTGGGATATGATTCCAAGTTATGCCGTGATAATTCTTGTTAATGAATCTCCTCCCATCACTATTAAAAATCCCTTTGTTTACCATATCATCCCTCTTTTAATCCTTGTCCTCATGAAGTAATTAACCATTCTCAAATGGAGCCTCCAAGAGAGATAATTCAAACTTCAAGTGAACCTACTAGTTTTAAAGTCCTACCTTAGAACCAAGGAGTTAAGTCTTATGAGAATCAGGAGGAGGAGAGTCAAGATTTAGTGTTTTATCCTGAACAATACCTTATGCCTATTAAATCCCCATTTACCCTTCCTCAATAACCTAAATGTATTCCATTTTTGGGGTCAATCTAAGAAGCCTCTCAAGACAAGAAAGAGGTCCTAATTGATGATGCTAAAATCAAGTTATTACTGAGATGTAACCTTAATAAGACTATAATAAGATTGAAATGGCTGATGAAAAAGATGAAACATTCATATGAAAACTAAATTTTCCCTCTCTTCACTAATTCTTATAATAATATTTGAATTACAAGATGTAAAATTAAAATAACATTTCCTTAGTTCTTAAGGAAACTCATGAGTATATCCATTGCCCTCCCACCATCTCCCTTATTCAAGAGGAGTCTATTATATGGAGGATTGATGAGAAAGTTATAGTTTTAGATTAAAGTAAAAGAAGGTTTTGAAGGGACCCCAAAACCCTTTAACAAAGATAGAAAGAGGATATGAAGACACCCAATAGGAATAACACACCTAAAACAAACTATAAAACAGTATCAAAATCAGGTTTTACAGGGACCTAAACCATAGCCTATAACCTTAAGAAAGATCACAAATTTTACATAAACCTGGAAACTCAAAAAATGTTTATAAAATAAAGATCCAACTTTCAAAACTAGTTAAAACATCTAGCAGATAGGACCAGAACAAAAACAAAAACAACAAAGAGGACCTTAGTCTTCTAGTTCCAAGATCATCTTCACATTCTCATTTCCAACCATTGCTATATCCTATATGGATATTGCAGCCAAAGTAGCAACTTCTTGTTGTGCTTTCTTTCTTGAGCTCTGCCTGGTCCTCTTACTAGGCCCCTCCAAAGATTTTATTTCTTTATTAGCTCATTTTCCAAGGTTAGCTGCTGCCACACATATGCTAGAAGTAACCTCCTCCATTTTCATTCTACTTTCCTTAATGAGCCTTCTCAGATTATTCTCATATTCCTTCAGCTTAATTGGAATATCACTCATTTACTTCTCCAAATTATTGATTTTAATCCTATGAGCTTCCTGGTTATGTTGCATTATTTCAACTTTCTTTTTTAGCTCTATCATTTCCTTATGCATCCATGAATCAACTTGGAAAATTGCATCCACTTTAAATTTGGCTAAATTCATGAAGATCTTATTATACCTCTAGTGAGCGTCACACCTGTCATCTGCATTCTCCTATTGAAAGGACTCATCCTTTTCAATTTGATTCTCCCTTTCCATCATTTTCTCCTCTTTTGTCTTTGTAGGGTCTTTATGCTGGTCATGCTCATCCTTTTCTTTTTCTCCAATCTCCATGGAAAGATTGGAAAGTAGAACTAAATGTTCCTTTTCTCTTATCAAAGCTAAATCATCAATTAAATTATTAGTTTCTTTAACACTTCCCCCCACCACATTTTGTTTGTCTTCATGATTAGAATTATTCTATTCTGTATTACCCTCTATTTTTTCCCCTTCATTTTCTTTCTCACTTTTATCTTTATCTTCTTGATACCCTTCCAAATTTGAACTAAAATCCCCAGTTTTTGTCCCCTTCTTCTTCCTCAACAACATTCTTCTCAGAACTTTCTGAACTTTCCCATTCAGATTCCTCTTCAACATTCTATTTTTTAAGACTGGAGGGTCTAGGTTTTTCTTTTTATTTCCCCTTCACCTTTCCATTCTTCTTACCCTGTGCATCCTTATTTTTTTTAGAATAATGATTCAAAACTATAACATTGCTTTTGTAGTAGCCCTCTATAATAAGAATCAGTCCTTCATGCAAAATTGGTTGAGTTTCCTTTTTTCTATGAGCAAATAGACTTTGAAGCAGCAAAAAGTGCAAATAGAAATGGAAGGAGATTCTATCTTTATGCCTAAAATGATTAAGAAAGACAAAATGAAATTGATGAACTCTTTTGCTTCTACCATCTAGGATGAAATACTCATGAATGCAGGAAAGAACATCTTGCCAGATTCCTTTTATCTACTCCAAGTCAAAGAAATCTCCACTCTTTTCCAATTGCTTCTCTTTTGCATCCATTTTCGAGATTTTTTTATAAGCAGCATTTGAAATACTAATCTGCTTAGAGAATTTAAAGACATCCATGGGGAGCCCTATAACTTCTATGATGAATTCCTCTATGAGCTTCATAGTAACACCATGGAGGGTTGCTCTGTCAGTGACCCAGTTTTTGAAGAATGCCATCATAATATGGGATTTAGATCCATGCAGTCACTCCATATAGCTTACCACTCTCCCTTTCTGAAGAATCTGCCAAACATCCTTTTTGTCCTTCCATTCTTCACAATTTTTTGGCTCTTGCTTCCTCAGTTCACCCTTCATTTTTCACAACAAATAGTATTCCAATAACACCCATACACTATGAGTAAAACAATAGACCCAATTGTTTTCCACATTGTGTTCTCATGAATGTACCTGTTCAATGAATGTAATCGATCCACCTTAAGTCCACTCCTCTGAATCATTAATTTACTAATCCTGGTAGATCTTTCCCTCTTCAAAATGAATGGTGTTATAAATGATAAGTGCTTTGAGATCAACATTCTTATTTAATGCATCATGCCATCTCACCTTTGCCCCGTTTGGATAACATGATTAGCTATCCAGTCAACAACTCCATTGGCTTCTCTATATGTGTAGGATATGGTCACTTTTTCAAACTTTAGAATTAAAGCTTTAATTTCCATCACCTTAGCCTCAATAGACCATGAAATTTAGTTCTTGTTATTTAAGATGTTTACAATGTTCAACGAGTCACCTTCCAACCATAATTTGGAAAATTCCAATTCAACAACTAGTCTAATAGTATATATAGCTGTAGTAGCTTCAGAAATATGACTGTTCGACTTACCAATTGGGATAACAATGGCATCAACTACATTTCCCATATGATCTCTCAGAATTCCTCCACATCCCGCTCTTCCCAGATTCCCTTTAGCCGCCCCATCAAAATTTCCTTTGATCCATCCTTTAGGGGGGACATTCCATTTCACATTCAATCTTGGATTATCAATTTTTAGATTAGGCCTTTCAGATCCTAAGGGGTTATCAAATTGAAAGGTTTGATTAGAATCCCTCTATGATTTAAAATTCCCCTTTATAGCTCTAATAATATTCTAGCCAAGCACCCATCCTGGAAGTTCTTTACTTCTAAAAATTCTATTGTTTCTTTCTTTCCATATTCCCCACCATATATGAGGAAGTGTTAGATTCCAGAAAAAATTAATATCAGGATTTTTTGAGGGACAACACCAACTTTTAAAAGATAGATCCACACTTTTTTTATGTACCCATGTTATTCCCTAGAAATTAAGGATCTCTGTCCATACTTGCTAAGTGTAGGGACATTTAAAAAACATATGATCTCTATCTTCAAATCCACTTTTGCATAAGATACACCTGTTAACCACATTTATTCCTCTCTTCTATAAATTGTCTAGGGTTAGGATTTTATTTCAAAGTAATGTCCAGAAGAAGATATTTATTTTAGGGATAAGCCCCTTCATCCATGCTTGAGACCATAGAGGTTGATTACCATTTTCCTTTGAAGTAAAGATAGTAGAGACTTTAAATTGTCCACTAGGATCATCATGCCAAATAATCTTATCCTCTAGATAGGGATAAAGAGAAACAACATTAAGAAAATAATTAGTTGTTGCTAAAGTCTTGACTAACATCATTTAAGTTCACCCATGAATTATTCTGCCAATACTGATCCACTAGAATACCATATCTCTACTTACATCGATCAACTAAATCCTTATCTTTGAAATCTTCCATCAAAGGATAATCCTTTAACCATACATCATCCTAGAATTTCACCTTAAGTCCATTACCAACTTTCTAGGAACATCCTTTTTCTAAAGTTTTTTTGGTCCCCTGAATAGCTCCCCATATGGAAGAGGGACGGATTACATTAGGATAAGAAAAGAAATTAGGAAGGGATTTTACATTGAAGAGGTACTTGTGTTTCCATATAGTACTCCACTCTTTGTTTCATGATAAACTCTCCATCCCAATTTGGCTAAAAGAGCTTTATTCATACTTATGATTTTCCTAATTCTTAATCCCCCTTCCCTCAAAGGTTTGTAGACTTTGTCCCAAGAAATTAAGGGCATTCTTCTTTTTTCCTCAGTACCTATCCACAGGAAATTTCTTTGAATTTTTTCAATAGCCTCTGCATATTTACTAGGAGTTCTAAATAGACTTAAAGCATAAGTACGTATGCTTTGAAGATAGGTTTGGAGAAGAGTTAACTTTCTTGCCTGACTTAAGAGGTTTCCTTTCCATCCCACAAGTTTCTTTTTCAAATTATTAATAAGATCCTTCCAGAATGCATTAGGGACTTTCAGACCAAGAGGCAAACCCAAATAAGAAGAGGGGAAAGATCCTATAGACCATTCAAGAATTTTAGCAATTTTATTTTGTCTCTAGATAGGGGTGTTAATAAATAACACTGCACTTTTGTTATATTTAATCAATTGACCAAAAGCAGAAGAATATAAATTTATAGCTAGCTTCAAATTTCTTACTTCCTTGACTTCTGCTCTACCCATAAAGATAGTATCATCAACAAATTGTCCATGAGAACAAATTAGAGGATTGGAGGATGGTTTTAAACCCTTGAATAAACCTTTATGGACCAAATACCCTATATATCTTCCCAAGCAATCATCCATAATTAAAAAAAGGATGGGGGATAAAGGATCCCCTTGTCTCAATCCCCGTGATGGATTAAAGAAGTGGGATGAACTTCTATTTACCAATATAGGAATAAAGGAAGTAGAAATCAACTGATATATAGTACCAACCACCTTTTTGTCAAAACTAAAAGCTAAAAGACTATTTGAAAGGAATATCTAGTCAACCCTATCATAGGCTTTCACAATATCAACTTTCATTATAAATCCCTAATTGTTAGAATAAGACAATGAGTGAATATTCTCATGAGCTGTGATAATAGAGTTGAGAATTTGTCTACCTAGGATAAACCCATTTTGCTAATCAATAATTATCAAAGGAATCACTTGAATTAGTTTGGAAGTAAGGACTTTGGATATGATCTTATAGAAAGAGTTACAGAGACTAATCGATCTAAACTGATTAGGAGAATCAGCACCAATCTTCTTAGGAATCAAACACAGAAAGGTGGAATTAACTTCCTTAACCATATATTTAGCTCTAGAAAATTCCTTCACAGCATCATTTACATCTTTCCCAACAAATTTCCAACGTTTTTGAAAGAAGAACATGGGAAAGCCATCAGGTCTAGGAGATTTATCTCCTCCTAAAGAATAGACAACTTTGAAGATTTCATCAACCTTTGGAATTAAACTTAACATTTTATTCTATTCCTTCGAAACCAATTGAGGAATCACTCTTAGGATTTCAGCCTGATTATCCATATTAATATTAGGATCTGCCTTCATAAGGGATGAGAAAAAAAGATCCATTTCCTCTTTAATATCATTTTCCTCTATAATCTTCTAATCTCCCTTTTTTAGGTATGATATATGAGTTTTAGCTCTATGCTTTAGAGTCGATAGACGGAAAAAATTTGTGTTTTTGTCTCCTTCACTCAACCATAACAACCTAGATCTTTGTCTCCAATAGATTTCCTTTTTAGTGATAATATCCTGATATTGAGCCAACTTCTCATTTTCTTCAATAAGGAGATCAGTAGTATATCCATCCTTCTGAATTTTTTCTTGAATTTTAAGAATTTCCTCCTTAATAGCAGTCTTGTTCTTAAAGATATTTCCAAAACTATGCTTATATCACCTTTTAACTTCCCTTTTAACATTTTTGAGTTTAGATGCCACTCTAAAGAGGGATGTACCCTCAATATCTATATTCCACCATTCTTCTAGTTTACTTTCAAACTGTGGGTGTTGCATCCACATTTTTTCAAATCTAAAAGGAAAATTCATCTTAGAATTTATTTTAGCAACAGTGAAGATAAGAGGAAAATGATCCGAACCTATTTTTTAGAAAGCTTCCAACTTACAGATGAATTCTTTTGTCCAGTCAGGAGAGATAAGGGCACGATCAAGCCTGGCCTGAATACAATCATTTCCAGCTCTCTTGTTACTCCATGTGAACTAAATTCCTTGAAGTTCCATATCCATTAATACCTCTTTATTTATAAACTCCATTAAATCTAATCTCCCTTCCATTTGAGTAGCATTACCTCCCATTTTCTCATGATCATAGAGAGGTACATTGAAATCTCCTATTATAATCCATCATCCACTATAATCCTTACTTTTAAAATTGGAGATAAACTCCCATACCCTTTTCCTGAGGTTCTTAATGTTAGGCTCATAGATATTTACAATATACCAACCCTCCTTCTCATCCACACTAGTAATTTTCATAATCATTAAATATTTACTAACAATCATACTAGTTCCAAAGTAATGATTCTTCTTCCATAACATCAAAGTTCCCCCTAAAGTACCTTTCAAGCTACTGGCATTTATTGAATAATTTTTAAAATCTTTGATCTGTTCCACTTTCTCTTTATTCATCTTGGTTTCTTGGAGCAAGAGAAAATCAGGATTTTGTTCTCTAACAAAATTCCTAACTATATCCATTTTATTAGTACTATTCAACCCCCTAATATCCCAGCTTATGATTTTCATATATGATTTTTAGGGGTAAAATCTAGAATAGTTGCCTACCTACCATCAACAATATTCTGAATACTTTCTAACTCTCTATTCTTCTAAATGGATCTTCTTCCAATTTTGTTCGAGGAGCCAACATCCGGTTTCACCTTTGAATGTTGTTCATTTCCTTTTCCAGTTTTTGTCAGAGTAGAGGCAAGAGATTTCATCTTTGTTTGTTGATCTATTTTGCTACTTCTCATTTCTACTCCCTTAATATTGTTCTTTTATCACCTTTTTTCTTTTGGTTTTTTGGATTTTCTCCATTCTCTCTTGCATCTTCTAAAAGGGGAATCCCCTCCAATAAAAAATCATTGTCATTCTTTGATGTCACCTGATTCTCCTTAGACTGAGAAGTAAGAAGCTCTCCCTCTAAACTTTTTCCATCTTCAGGCATAAATTCTTCTTCTTCTAATACAATTTTGTCTTCTACATCTTTGCATCGATCTTCTATACTTTGGTAGACAACAATTTGTTTTGATAGGTCTATCATATCCTCTATTATTTGTTCAAATTCTTTGAACTCTATATGTAAGATCTATCCTTCTTTCTGAAGATTTGCTTCCTTTAAGGAAAGCTCTTTATCTCCCTTTGTAT
The DNA here is from genome assembly GCA_037957365.1 of Torreya grandis. Taxonomy (NCBI): domain Eukaryota; kingdom Viridiplantae; phylum Streptophyta; class Pinopsida; order Cupressales; family Taxaceae; genus Torreya; species Torreya grandis. The sequence continues at coordinate 128,711 of JARHVA010007426.1, forward strand.
ATAATGCATCAAATTCTTCAATAGATGGATCTTTTTCCTCTTCAGCATTTGGAGCTCTTAAATCTTCATTATTCTTTTGTTCCTTTCGATGATCTTCTTTGATTTTCCATATTTTATTTTATTGGACCTTAATTTCATTCCCATCCATAACATTTTTTGGATGATTTTTACTTCTAAAGGGGTAGTTCTTAACCAAATGCCCCTATTTCTTGCAGGTATAACATGAATTTGGTAGATCTTCAAAGATAATTTATTGGGTTTTCTTTCCAATATTAGATATTAATTCCACCTTCTTTGGGAGATGATTCAAATTTGCCACTTTAACATAGATTCTAGCACTTTGGAGTTTAGTTCTAGAAGCCGTAGCATTATTCAATGCCACAACTTCACCAAAAGAATTGGCTAATCCTTTAAAAATGTCCTCATGCCAAAATTCTAAAGGGAGACTGGGAAGTCTAGCCCAAATGGGAGTAGTTAAGAAAAAAGAATCTGATAGATCCATATTGGGCTCCCATTTTTTAATAGTAAGAGAACATTTGCCAAAAAACCACAGCCCTCCACTGGGAACTCTATTCATATCTTCCTTATAGTTGAAGATAAATGAAAATAAACCATTCACCATTGGTGCAATATCAACATCTCCTCGAATAGTCCATTTCCTTTTAACCATATTTTTGAGATATTTTATATTTGGTCTTGCTCTTAAAAATTTTCCCACTAAGGTAAATTCCATGGAAGACACTAAAAAATCAAGTAAAGGATCTAGGATAAAAACTTGAAACTCACCTTTCTCCTGATAGGACTTTGATGTCACCGGTGGGAAAAGAGATTTTCTAGTAGGTTTTTTATCAAACAAAGATGACCATGTCCTTTGTTCTAAAATCCCTACCTACATTTTTGATGGCTTTTCCTTTTTATAATTAGCATTACCTTTCTCCTTCTCAATTTCTTGCCTTATCACATGGTTTAATGGGGGACCATAGCCCCCACTAAAAAGATCATAACCACATAGATCCTCTCCATAGTCAGCATCATCCATTGATCCTGGCCCTACATGCTCCCCAACACCCTCTACTATTCCACTAGGGTCTGTCCCTCCTACCAGATTCCCTCCAATTAGTTTCCCACCTTTATTTGAACCAACTAATTCAAATTCTGAAAGAGCACTCATTGTGTCAAAATTATTTCATACTAAAATTTGGTTTTAGTTACAAATGATTTTCAAGGACATTATGGTGAATATGAGGAAAGTATTCATTAAAAATAAATCTAAATTAGTACTCCCTATGGTGAGATAAGAGGCAATTTAAATTTAAAAGAAGATGGATAAGTTGTTGCAAAAGATAAAGAAAATGCTAACTTATTTCAAGAGATCCCTTTTTTTAGTTGAATACCATGACAAAGAAGTCATAAATGATCAAGAGGAGTTTTTCTTAGAACCTTTTAATGAGTTTGAAGAGATTGATGTAGTATAAATTTAACTAAATTCCTGTTATGGTACTTAAAGTGTGCAAAATAAAAATGGTATTGATGTGGAATATTCTCAAATTCACTAACCTAAAGTCATAAATGGATTTGACATGTTTTCAAAGGAAAAATAATTTGAACTTGAGTAGGTTTATTACCAATCACATCATGATTGAACATTTGACATTATTGATAACGCTATAGCTCCCCTTGAGAAAGATGAATATGCCATTAAATCTAATCTCATCAAAGATGATCAAATTGAGGAACAAAAAGATGATTAACAATTTTATATTGAGTCTCTATAAGGGATTGAAAGCCTTTTTAAGGATACATCTCCTTTTGATCATGCTTATGAGGAGTTAGATCAAGACTTGCCTATTGAATATCATGATGTATCTTGGGTTGAGTATTCAAAGATCCTTGAATATTCTTGATGAAATTGCAGTAGATGATAAGAAGAATTAAGTCACTCAAGATGCCATAAAAGCTTAAGGAAAATGCTTAGATGAATTATCTTTTGATGAGGTTGTAGCTGGCAAATAGTATGAGAAAGATATTGAAGTAAAAGATGAATATGTATTTATTAGTGATTTATTTGATTTTCATTATTCACTTGAAATTTTTTCAAGAAGATTGGAAACCATAAATCAATTGAGCTCAATGAATCAAGAGTCCAAGAAGCATCTTGTTTCATATTCTTGTTTATCATGTGAAGGAAGTGATCCAAAAAGCATTCCTTTTAATCATGAAGGAGGATTAATTGTTGGTTAGTTGTATTTAGTTTAGATTTCTTGTAAGTGACATCCTAGCATATTAGTTTTGTTATGTTTTATTCCAAATAACTATTTTTACTTGCACATTTGTCTTGATAGTTAGTTTCCCTTATTTTGTGCATTTAATTTCCTCATTTTGGAGTTGAAAAGTTGCCTTTTTTATGTCAAGAGTCTTGTAGTCACTGATAAAAAAATTTGTTATTCATTTCATAATTATAGAGTGATATTATAATCCTAAAATATATATCAATGTTCTGGTTCATAATCATTCTAGTCATGCTTCCTAGCTGAGTCACCAAAATGTTGATAAGTTTGACCTCATAGGTCAAACTATCAACCCTAAAATTTTAAAAATTTCTTGTCATGCTTGATTACCCTATTGGTCATTGTGTCAGTCTTGTAATGTATTTGATATGGTCATCCAAAATATTTATTAGTAGATTTTAAGGTAAATTTGATAAATTTAAGGTTTTGATCATCATGGTCATGTGCTTGTCTAGCCACCTTTTGACCTACTTCTATTTTTTGAAAGCATTTAAAAGATTTTAGAACATCTTAAGCAGAATCATGGCTTGTGTCAATGTCATAAAATTATTTACAACTAATCAAATTGGCTAGTGATATGTTTTACTAACTTCATGACATAGTTTACTACATTTTGGGTCACATTGGGGATTTTAGAGAAGGTTTTTCATGTTAGGGATATTTTAATGTTATAAGGACATGGTTTAATTTTTAATGAATTAAAAGGTACAATGGATATATTTTATAGCAATTTTATCAAGTTTCTCAAGTGATTTTAGAAAGTTTGGTGCTAAAAAAGCCTAATTTGAGGTTATCCATAAAGTTATTATAGGTGAGATTGATCTTCAAGCATCTTAAAGACCTTATTTGTTGATGAAAATGTTAAATAAATGATTTTGGAGTTTTAGGTTGTCAAAATGAATAATACTAACTTATCTCCCATATGAACCTCCTTGGTAGCTCTAGGAAGTTCATCAATTTTTGATCAGTACAAGAAAGAGAGAGAGAGAGATTTAAGTCCAAATACCTTGGTAAATGATATGAACCCTAATTAAATTAAATTTAATGTCATTGGTTTTTATATTCACCTCCCCATATTTATGAACAATTGTTATGAGTGAATGGGGTCACTATATCCTAGTCATCTAGACCAGGTTGAGGTTTGTCTCTATTTATTCACTTTGGAGAGGGATCGCCAAAGATGGTTAAAATGAGATTATTTCAAGGTAAAATATTATATTTTTTTTTGGTGGACTCATTATCTATGTTTTCCTTATAAGGAGTCTTTTGACAAGAAATAGGTTTTCTATCTTGACTTGAGTTTTGGTAGTTTTCAATCATTTTTTATATATCAGTTGAATGTATTCATCTTAAAAGGTTTCTTAAGTTCATGTTTCAAGTAAAATAAACTTATTTCATGAATAATAAATTTCATTTACCTTAATTTTTAAAGGAGTCTTCCTTGAGGTAGTTTGAGTGAGATACGTCCTTCTACAATGAATATTTATAGGTCTAATGAGTGTCTAATGTATGAAAGCATCTTGGTGAGGTAAGCATGATATTTAGGAGTTTAAAAAAATTAGGTTTATTTATAAGGTCATGATTAACATTGTGATGAAATTACATGGATGTTCTCAAGACTATGTTCATTGAGCTCTAAAGAGCACTTATAGGCCTAATGAGCAGACTCGAACGACATAATGGAAAATGATAGAAGCATTGAGGACTCAATAGGAAATAGAGTTTTTTTTTGAAGTCATGATTTTTTTTTAAGTTTTCATAATTAATTAAATATTTAAAATGATAATATGGGATAAATACCTCTTTGGAGCCCGAAATGCCTAAATAACATAGTCAAGACTCTGTATGACTATAATCCCAATTTGAGAGACCTGGAAAGACTATGTTATTCTCAAAAATGTGTTTATGAGGTGTTGGATAAACTTTCAAGGTGATATAATTTGATTTAATAGATTATAGTTATCAAAAGGTCACCTAGATACATCAAAACCATGAAATAAAAACTTCTTCTAATCCCTACTTAGTAGAAACTATGGTATGTTAGCATTTTTGAAGGTAATATAAAATGTTGATTTCCTTAGTTTATCAAGCCTTTTGTATGCTTCTTGAAGTGTATGGAGGTAGGTTAGACTCATTTATTATTAAAGGATCATCATGTTGGTCATTTTTGGCATCATGTCACATATTCATCTCAATCTGTACAAAGTCTTAAAAGGGCAAAAAATCATCAACTGTAGTAGTCATATTCTCATTCATTATTCAAGAAGCATCATGTTGATTGATGAACGTAGTTGGTTTTTAATATTTGTGTTCTAAATGATATTCATGGTGATATTTTGACATATTAAGATCATAAGTATAAGTACAATGATATTTTTCAATCTGAAGTCCATATAAGCACTAATATGCACCTAAAAATATGTATTGAAGACATAGTCAACAATCTTCTATACAAGTGGACTTGTGTTAGTCAAGAAGATAAATAAGTTTATTATATGATGGATGAGTTGAGAAATAATTAATTTTTTTCATTAAAAAATTTTATGTTTAGTGAATATAAAGACAAAGTGGCTTTCAATCCATAATTTGTACAAGTACAAACAATCACCTACAACCATACAATTTAGCTTGGTTAATTAGATTATTATATACTATGAACTTCTTGTGAGTAGTTCATAGAAGATAGTTGAGTAGATTTTTAAGGATGATTTTTAAATTTATCATATAGTATAAAAATAACTTTATTTAGAAGAGAAAATTAGTTGACTTTTAAAGCTATATGTCAGCCTAAATAAGCTTTGATTGTTTCCAAAGTTGAGAACTTAGATAAAAGAGTACAATGATGAAAGGAATCTTTAGATGAATAATCAATGCATATAATAATTTATTTAAATTTTTTAAGGTTTATATAAATTCATGAAGAATATTATAAATAATTAATATCTCTTAAAGAAATCTATATTCAAATATCAAAGAAAACATAAATTCATGTCTTAATATGCACTTACAACTAAGAAGGTATTAATATAGCCACATATGTTAAGAGCATGAGATATATTTTTTTAATGAGTGGGGGAGTTTAATATATTATAATAATATTTTATATATTTTTAACACATGTTATATACCTATTTAAGATCTAATTGTAGTCAAGTTCCTTTGTATACACCTATAAGGAGCTCCAAATATGTATCTAATGGTAGTCTTTGTGAAGAATACGATTGTTGGCAGGAGTTACACTTGTGATGATAGAGGAGTGTTTCAAGACCTACTTAATATCAAGACCTAATGCTTAAAACATCAAAAATAGTACCTACTTATGTTATTCAATAAGGTTATAGTGTGAATAGGACTGTGTGTGTACTTGAGAAGAGTATATACACTCTATACAGTCTATGGGAGATTTAGGGAATGAAAAAACATTTTTTCAAATGGTTATATAAAGTCATAAATTATTAAATAAACACTTAAATTATTATAATTAAGTGGATTAAAATGTTTTAAAGGTCATTGAACTCTGATTAATCCCTCATTACAATTAAACTACAAGGATATATCATTTAGGGTCAAGAGTATTGCTTGGTCAAGAAACCCTTAGTCTTAGTCAACAAGGTTACATAGGATCAATAAGGAAATATTGATGAATAAAACCATTGATAAAGTTAAAAATTTATTTTTAATACCTCCCTAAAATCTTAAAACTCAAAAACAAACTCCAAGATGCCAGAATAAGTTCATTCTCTCTCCTCAACCTCATAGGATATAGTTAGTCTAGCTGAGGAGGAACCTTCTTACGCTCATAATATTATAGAAACTTTGCATCTGATCCTAATATATTTGGATGTGATATGGGACCTTATTAAATTATATCTTATGTCATATGTTCTCTAGTTAAGGCCCTAGCCTTTATGAACTATTATTAAGGAGTTAAGCCACTCATAGACTGTAACAAAAGATAGTTTTGAACATTTTTTATAAATTTATCTCAAAATCACATAAAATTACCTAAAATTATTTTTAAATATCATTAAAATTATTCTCAACTCCAAATAGGTTCTCATCATGGTATTTACTTATACCTTCACCTATACATATTAGATGAAAACTATACTTCTATAACATTTTGAGGAAAAAGTAGGATATTTATCTATGTATAAGGATTAAAATAATTGAAAGAGATGAATTGGTATTTACTTCACCTATATAATTCTAAAAATCCATACAATATAACATGGAAGTGCTCAAACAAACCTACTTTTTCATGGTAGTCGAAAACTAGTTTAAGGAAGGGCTAGTTTTTTGGCCATTTAATGGTTTGACTAATTTCACAAGTTTAAATAATAATAAAAATATGGAGTATGTTATTATGATATATAATTTTAATAAAACATGTTTTTTTTAGTTTTCACATGTTTGGGTGATCATTTGGGCCAAATTGCTATTTTTAGGCCTAACTAGAGAGAAATGATAAAAAAAGGAGTAATTCCACTTGGAGTTAGATCATGAAATATTTTATGTATTTTTAATGAGATATAGGGTATGAAAAACCATGCTAAATTTTCCAAAATGGTCTATACATTCTTATAGATAATAAGTAGTACTAGTTTGTAGGGCTATAAGGAATGGTTGGAAAAGCATGCTATAGGATCAAAATTGTAACTTTTAGAGGGTTTACTGGATAAAAAATACTTGTTTCAAGTATTATTTAATGTTTATAACCAATTAATTTTGGAATATTTCTTGATTCAATTCAAAACCCAATTCTCTCTCTCCTATACCACTTTTTCATAAGGAAGAGTTAAGTGATCAAATCACTAAATGGATACATACAAGTTATTTAAATGTATTTATTTATGTTTCTCTATGCCTCATAAGCATAATAAAGTATTAATAAGTCAAACTAAGTTTCAAATGACATTCAAGGGGTTGAAAATGTCTCTAGGACTCCTAACAAGACCCTCCTTCCTTCTCACGCCTAGTCAAAGAGAACAAAGTCAAAGCAATTGAATAAATCTTTTAATAGCTAAATAAATACAGAGAGACATCATAAATAATTGGAAAAGGTTTCAATTTATTTATTAATTAAGACTAGAATAAAACTTTAAGGCCTATTTTCAAGGAGGAGACTTCTTCACCAAAAATATAGGTATATGTAAGCAAAGGTCTAAGAGGTTGTATGGGTCAAAGACTAGAAATGGATTTTAATGACTTTTTAAATTTTATAAACAAGTCTCACTAAAATTAAATGTTAATTTTTGAAATTATATGAGAGATAATCAAGGAACTACTCTATTGGAGTCAGGGAAGAACCTAGTGAATGTCTCATCTTGTAGTTTTTAGGCTCTCTCTCTCTCTCTCTCTCTCTCTCTCTCTCTCTCTCTCTCTCTCTCTCTCTCTCTCTCTCTCTCTCTCTCTCTCTCTCTCTCATTTTTAGAATTTTGAAGAATCCTTAAACTTAAGTTTTTGAAATTCCATGCTCATAAAAATAATTTTAATTTCCTCTTTAAATAAATAATACTATCACCTCAATTAAATAGGTTTCCCTTTTAGTACACTTTCTTCTCTTTTCCTTTGCAAGCTAGTAATTAGAGTAGAGGGCCTAAAAGATACATCAAGGGGATATATCCATATAATACATGGATTAAACCCATATATTGAGCCATCCATATCGTAATATTGTCTACATGTTATTTTAGATTGTGAAGGCTTGAAATTACATTCACAAGGGTGAAACTCTAGTAGATAATAGTAACACATTGTATTTACTCTTTGTAATGTACTTTTTGGTGAAATATTATTTGTCACACAAGGAATTATTGGATTTTATAAAAATATATCAATTAATAAGTACGAATTTGTTAGAATCATTCAACATAAAACCTATAACATTGACTTGTAGGTGGAGGGTTAAACACACATGTAGGCATAGAAAGAAGCATTACAGTGGGAGAAAATAAAGTGGAAATAAAAATAGAGGGTATTAGACTCTTTCTCCTTATTTAAACCTTGTCTCAATATGTATTTATATTCCCTTTATGGTAGTGTTTATTCAAATTAAAATAAAATTTCATTTTATGTAATAGGTGGTAAAATTTTGAAAAAGTCCTAACAAAGCAAAGTGATAGGTGCAGGCCTAAGAAAGCAATTTTGTTTATAATATTTAGTATTATAGATGTATTTGGGTGTTTTAGAGTATGTATAGTAGAGATGTGGGAGAATACAACATGAGAGGCTATGAAGACTAGGAGTAGGATTAGTTTAGATTCTCAAATGCATTTATAATGGATATAAATTATAAAAACTTGATTTTTTAGGTATTTGTGTGCCTTAGGGTGAGAAACCTATTTGGTCTAGGTGAGTGTTATCAAGGGTAAAGGAAATATTATTAATTATAATAAAAAAGATAAAATATATATGTGAGGTGTCAAAAAAAAGTGAAAAGGTCATAAGTAGTGAAGAGTTATAGAGGACTGTGAAGAGTCATTTGAAAGATTTTATAATAAATTGTAAAGGAAAATGTAAAGCAAACCATTTATGTGAATGAAATATATATTTGGGTATCATTCACTGAGATATATATATATATATATATATGTATATATATGTACTATAGTTTAGTAGAAGAATATAAAAATAGATTTTTAACTATATATATATAGTTAAAAATCTATTTTTATATTCTTATACTAAACTATAGTCAATAGGAAGTGGGGAGATATGATAATGCCACCTCTAAAAATATTGTTTAGTTAGGTGTAATTGGACATGATGGTTTTGATGGGAAATAAAACCATGGAATTTAGACTCACATTACTAAATAATATTCTAAAATTACTTTATTAGGCATGGTCATGACATGTGGTAGTCATCTATTCATCTAGGGCATGAATACGGGTCCAAATACACTACTCATCTTAAATAGACCTGATGATATAAGATTGTGATGTGTTTTAAGATCTCACTCACCCAGAGCCTTGCGAAAATATTAAAGACACATAGGCTACCCTCAAGGAGTGGATAAAATGGATTGAGACACATGTCCCCATCTCACGTACCAAAGGCTTGAAAAACATAGCACAATGACTAAAGGGGTTGGTAACTATAGGGTAGAGATATCCTAATATGTGCCTACATCTTGGATCTGAAGGACCTACACAAAAAAGAGAAACCATTAAGATGAAATTTTTTAAATAAAAATGGCCAAGACAAAAATAAAAATTTAAAATAAAAATCACTAAGCTCATAAAATATAAATAAATGAAAAGGGAAAACATAATTATCATAAATAAACAATCCCTTATTAAATTTGAACATAAATTAATTCATTTTATGAATAAGCAACTAAGTTTAATAAATATAATAATGTAAAATACTAGTCATTTTAGTTAACTATAATCATAAATGGACCAAATTCAAATTGATCTAATGAAGAACAACATCACCATCTATAAGATTTAAATCCAAATTAACCCATTTGGAAATAAATGTCCAAGTATAAATACGATCAACATAAATGATTATCCAAGTTAATTTAAAATAGAGTGGAAATGGGCCAAAACTAGGGGACATAGTTACCCAATTGAATAACACCTTTGTCAATTTAGTCTATTCATAAGAAACATGAGCTAATTCAAAGATAAAACTTTATAAACATTAATTCATTCTAAGGTAATTTGAAGCATAAATGGACCCAACCTAGAGGATATAATTTCTTTAGAAACCTAAAACTTATCTAGGTCAGTATAGAATTCCAATAAGGGATCAATTCTAAAGATTAAACATGGTGATAACTAATTCAATTGACCCCAAAATTAATTAGAACTAGATTAAGTCATCAAAGAAAAGACATAAAAGGGAACCCTAATGACAAGTAAATAAACCAAAATACCTAAGTCCATTCTTAAGTTTTGACAATTATGATAAGAATGATGATCATCAAATTTAGGAACATATATTGCTAAATAGGATTCTAACATGTCTTTTAATTATAATGATCATGCCACATAATGTTTCCATGTTCATATAGGGATTTATTGGGGCTCCAACTAGACTTCTTGGTCTTATGTTCCTAATGAGATGGGATCATGATTAGTATTTGGATCTCTCTCACATAAAACCTTTACAAGGGATTGGATATATATTTACTACTCTTGGGGAGTGGGAGAGACAAGATCATGACACAGGGAGACACATTGGGGACCTGAGAACTTAATTATAGATTATAAGTGCATAAATTATCCTAGGGACATGGTGAATAATGTCCATGACACATGGAATGATTTTCTACAACTAAAGGATCCTTTTTCAAGGATAAAATATCTATAATATAAATGAAATGGAGAAAATACATCATAACACCTATTCAGATCTCTCAGATAAGGACTTGACATGAAAGTTGAGAGGACCAAGTGAAGCTAGGTAATATGATAGAAACATGTGGCAACATATAGATTCTCTAGGGATCTTATTGAAAAATATAAATTTTATAAGTCCTTAAATCTCATGAGGAAGTGATCAAGTGATAATTATTATAACCTCACTTGTCTAAGCTTGGGGTTAAAAAGTAGTGACTGTTAGTCCACAAAAAAGACTTTAGTTGTTAGACTTTAAATATGAAATCTATCCAAAAAGGGATAAGTAATATACCAAAAGAATGAGAAAAGGTAGATAAATTAAATGAATAATATCATACAATTCTATAAACTTTAATCTAATTTTTTCCCTTTAAATGAAATGACTAAGTCATAAAATTTAACTGATACAAACCCTTAATCCACTATACTCAAAAGGAAGTATTATTAAACAAAATAGTTCAAGTAAAAGACATGGTAAATTTGTAATGGTCAGATAATTTGTATATATATGAGGTTAAATGGTCTAATAGCATAATGTTAATGTATTTTGGAACATGATTCAAGATAGGACAAGGATTATTAGATTTAAGCAGGTTCAAATAGTTATAGAAATGGAGTCATAACTTTAAATTTTGAGATCAAGTTAATAGAGTGAAAACCTAACCTTAAGACTTGGTCAAATCAGCAAAACAGGCCTAAAATTCATATTCCACACCCAAAGGAATTTCTTAAATCAAATTAATTATCCATATAAGCCCTTAATATAGATCAAAAATAGGTTATAAGATTTCATGATGAAATGAGGGTGGGTTGTGCAAGAAGCAACATGTATGAGATATGAGATGGTTTTATTTATGGAACACCCTTAGTGCTTTGTTTTCTTAATATAAGAAATGAAAACATAGAGATTGGTACTCTATATTATGTGAATAAATCTAAATTTATTTGATTTTCAAGGATAGGTCCTATTGGAAAGTTATCCACTTGTTGTTGACCTTTTTTAGTAGGTTAAACATTTTGAGGTTTTTGAAATGCAATCTGCCATGTAGGAACCATGATCTTTGGTTAGACAAGTAATTTTAGGGAATACCATGAACTATGATGACATTATTATCATTAATATTAGGTAAATATATTATGATTCATAATCCAAGGGTGTCCTAAAAACATATTTTAAAAAATTACATTAGGTACTACTCTGAACTTGGTGGCCATATGTGATGTACCAACCTAAAGGGGTAATGTAGTCTAACTAGTATAAATCTTAATATGTCCATTGGATCCATTAATGACTATTTATTTAATAATTATATCCTTTTATGTGTATCTAATAATATATATAAGTGTGATAGTACACATATTGACACATGAACCTTTGTCAACCATAACATTATGTATAAGTTTGTGATCAATGTGAGTTTGAATAGACAAAGAGTGAAAGTCAAAATCACCATAAACTATATCATGATATATAAATGTGATAATTAGTATGTATGGGATTTATGTATGATATGTATTAATTATTACATTTATATTCTATTTTCCCTCTATTTGTGAATGATAACAAATTGGTTAAGGGTGTGCATTATATGTGTAATGCACTCCTGATGTATCTATTATTTTTGGAGATGTGTGCTTCATAAAAGGATAATTAAATATATTAATTTTTAAATTATCATTTATTTTTTATTTTTATCTATTATTATATGTACAAACATAAATTATGTTCTCATCTTTTAGATCTCTTAACTTATGTTGTAAATTAATGCATCTATTTATAATTTATCATAGTGCTCTATGTAAATCATAAAAGGCATTATGATAAAATAATTTTGGAATATTCATACTAAAATTTAACATATTTAATGTGATGGAATTATATAAAATTTTATTCCATTAATATTTTAATACCTTTAATGAAGATTTTGAAAAATTGGTAAATTGTCTACTTGGAGGAGTTGAGAATACAATACATAGAGTAGGTTATAAAAATAATTAAATTTTTCCTCTTGATCACTCTTATTATTAGTGTCTCACATTTTATGTTGTAATACTTGTAATATTTTCATGATAACTATAAATTTTATTGATTGCATAATTTAACTTATTCATTGCCAATAATTTGACCTTTCTTTATTTTATTATGTTACATAAATACATGAATGGAAAAAAATTATTCATCATAATGAATTCATGTAGTGGTGGAAATAAAATATGATTGATGGAACTTATAAATATAATCTTCCATATGATTTTTCATATTTTATAGAATGTCCGTGTACCATAATAAATAATCTAATACAAGCTTATTTGATTCTTATTTAAGTTGAACAATCTGAGCATATGAAATATTTTCACTTATATTGTGAAATAACTTGGTCAAAAACCTTCTTAATTTCCTCTCTAACATTTTTTATGAACACATATTACATGTATTTATTTTTTGAAATAAACCATTGCAACTATCTTTTATACATATAAGCAAATCTACTAAATGCTTGTGTCATTATATTGTTGTCAACTAAAATATCAAAATGTTCAACTTAATTAAAAATTATTCTATAATTTTTTATAGGATAGGTAGAAAAAAATTTGTTATATTTAATGAAATATGAAAAATAAACTTGGAATATTATTGTTAAAAAAGAATTTATCAATTCTAAAATCCATAATACAATAACTAGAAAAAAGGGAGCGGGGAAGATAGCCTAGTAACATCTATGTTTATGGTTTGAAATATACAATAAATAGATGGACTTACCAATATGTTTAATCAAAATTTAGATAAATAGTATTAAATTTTAATCATGAGAAATTGTTGTGTAAAATTAAAACGTATAAAATAATCATAGAATAAAATTTTATAATTTGGAACATGTTACATATATAAATATGGTAAAATGAGATTGTACCAAAGAGGAATATCTTAGATATAAATATAACATGTAGGACTTTGAATGTTAATATCAGAATTTATTTTGTATTTGATTGGTAACTATGAATAAATAATAGGGATTCACATCTACATGGGACAAGGTCATGCAATTTGGTTTGGTTCATGGCCTAATAGTGTACGTAGGTTATGTTGGCATCTTGTATGGTTTTTTTCCTATATGTAAAAATGGGTTTGTGCACATTCGACTGTGAGTCTTGTGTTCATGATAATATATTTAAAATTAATTATAGAATAGATTCTATGCCTTATTTGCTTGGAACCCTATCTAAATAATTAATAAAAATAAATGGGAAAAGGATTTAGTGGTTAAATATATGCTTGAATTCAATACCCCATGTGTTGGGCTCTTCCTAAATACCAATATTGTGAATATGGATCAAACTCCATTAAGTCATCCCATGCTATGGTGGTGCATGTGAAATAATGGTGTAATTATAGATATCACTAGAATCCTCATATAATTTCATGATTTAATAATTAATTGAGACCTTTGAGGTGTATGTAGACTTATCTTATGGCTAGTAGGATTGTGTCAATTGAAAAATGGGAAGAATGAATGATTTCCTCTTACTATGTAGTTAAATTTTGTAGTCATTTTCAGTCATGTGATCCTCTACTAAGAAAATGGCTATAACATGTGGGTTTATAGTCATATTATATAAAGTTCCTTGAATAAGACTTGAAAAAGGTGTAATATAAATCATTAGGTGAGTTTGAATTTTATAAAATAATCATTATTTAGTAGGAGGGTGAAACTAATAGATTTAAACATTACGAGAAGGTGGAATAATCCTAAAGGAGTAGCCTTGTTTGGAAAATAGAAATAATTTAACTCAAATTATGATATGTCTAATAGTGGGTTTAGGCTATTTAGAATCATGAATAAGAATATCCAAAATTATAAATTATTGAGAGGTAAGGGTCATCTTCATATAATTATAAGAATAGTAGCCAAGATCCCTATAATTAGGCATGAGATAAGGGTAGACAAGGATTATTCACAAATGAATTATTTTAGAAATAATTGTTAAATTTATGTCCATAGGTAAAAATCTAAATTTTAGTACAACATACCATCCTAAAATTTATGGGTATACTAAGAGGGTTAATAAATTTCTAGAGGACATGATAAAAAATATGTTGGGGATAAATTAGTTTAGGTAAGAGAACTATCTGCAATTCGTATATTTTTCATTTAATAATAGTTATCATAGTTGTATATATATTGTTAACTGTGCAAAATTGCATGAAATACCCTTAAAACCTCATTTACATTAGAGTGAACTCGAGGAACATGTTTTGATTTTTAATAATATGGTAAGAGAGATGGAAGAAAAATTTGGGAAAATTGGATGATGTCACAAAGAGTCATAAGACTAATAGAAGATGTATCTAAATTAACATAAAGCTAATAATATTTTTAAGGTTAGAGAGTCAATGAAATTTGGATTGAAACCATGTAATAAATTATGGAGTGGTGGTAGACCTATGTTTTCACCATGGTTTATAGGGACATGTGATATTTTAGAGTGATTTGGCTTTATTTATTACTAACTTACATTGCCTCCCAACATGTATAGGATGCATGATTTTTTTCATGTTTTGATGTTTATTAAGTACTTACTTGACCAATCACATGTATTTGATTGGTATTCTTCATATATGGTTGAGGATTAATTCTATATGGAATCCATGAGGTTTTTATACTACTAGTCTTATTGAATTCAACACTATGAATTTGATGAAGTGGAGGTCCAATGCGACCAATATAGGCTAAATTATTATACTTGGTAAGATAATTTACAAATATAGCATTTATATCGAATATTTTTTCATGAAAATTTATGGATTAAGTTTATTAAATGGGGGATTACACAATTCCCTACCTTGAAACCCTTATTTTTTAACCATGAGAGTTACCATTCTAACTATTTTTATGATACATACTATTTTTTTAAATATTTTGATTAAAAAAATCCATATACTAAATCTACTAGTATTATATACTAAGATACACATATGGATACACATGTGTTTTTATATGTGATTATGAGATCACATTTATGAAGAAAAACTTATTTCATTATGAGATCTTATGTTCCTCTTTCGCATAAGATATGGTTCTTATATTAAAAATTGAAATGGGTAAGTCATGAGAGACTATGATTTTATTTATTAAATGTAATTGATTATAAATATTAAGGATTCACCTTGTTATACGGTATAAGTACCATGAAAAATGTATTTTTATGCACAAATGATAGAAAAATAAACATATAACTATATTAATATTGAGATGAGATGGCAAGGGATCTAAATTTTTTATATTGGGGTCATATTTGATTCAAGATGGTATAGAGAGAGAGCTCTAATAATGGATATCCACATTTATCACAATAAAATACACAAAACTTTGATCTCTTTTACTCTTGGTAAATTTCAATTGGATTTAAATGGTTATATTATGCTTAGACATGGATTGGTTATATGAGCTCATAGTCAAGAAAATTAATTAATTAATAATTAAATACAAAAATGACGTGTTTTATGATCACCAATAAATGAATGTGATAAAACAAAGAAAATGACACATTAAAGATAAAATGAAAACATGAGAGACTTCCATCGCAATGAAAAATATAAACTATAAGAGTTGGAAATCTAAACGGAAGAACTAGAATCCATGAGTGGTTCAAGATATAAAGAATTCCCATACATTTTATTATCCTTGGACTAGGATTAGTAGTATTAGAGATTTGACGTAGCTGAAATAAATACAAACTATAGAAATAAAAATTAAACATGCATTATTAAATGAAATATAATCTTTGATATAAGTATATGACAATAAATTAATAATATTTTGAGGTTATATATATAAAAAACATAACCATTTAAGGGGAACACGACAAAATTATTTGATAAGGGGGAAAAGAGAAAATATTTGAGAAGAAAAAGCATATAAAATAGAAAAAATGTAACACCCTACCATTGTGTAAAAGGTAACATCCTAAAAAGTGTTGATGATTGGCCTCTTTACTTGTTAATTTTTATATATGCATACAAATTGTGTTTTTTTACTATGATCTTTATTTATGATTGTGCTTTTGTAGTCATATAAAATGTGAAAATTGGTAACTTGAGTGTGTCTTGTGACACCCAACCCATAGGTCCCTCTTTCCCAATCTAATGACCCTTATAGGCATCTTTTCACTGATTATAAGTCATCCATTACCTTCCAAATAGTGATTCCACCTCCTCTAGGTAGCATTTCTAGTGATGATTCGATCCCTTTAGGTCTCACTCTCTCAAGATAATGACCAAAATGGAATATATCACTAGACCCTAAGGTATCCATTTTTGGTACTCATATCCAAGTGCATTTCTACCACCAATGGTCATTTTCTTCCAGTTCTTATCCTCTTTTTTGTCGGCCTAATGTAAATACATTTGACCCATGATCAATAGATACATATAAAATCCCATTAAAATATTTATAATGGGTTGGAAAATATCACAAATAAAGTGCACTAATACAAAGAAAACCACTAAGGCAATCTTCCCTATTCTCTACATAAAGCTAGCCAATACTGCTACAAGCTTATTAAAATTATAAAACCAGACACTAGCCACCTTAATCACATCTAATTAAGCATTTTTTCATCTTAATACACAGTATTTAATAAATCAAATCAAGTGGGAGAACTACATATGGCTTGATCCCTCTTTAAAGTATTGGTATGTAGACAATGTTAACCACACAAGGGGTGTGGATACATGTTCAGTTCACCTTACACACACTAACCCCCCCACCTCTTTCCCAATTTTTTTTCAAATAAAAATGATGTATAGGGTTTGAATACTAAATAAGCTCTATAAGGTGTTTCAAAGACATCCAATAGTCAAAATTTCATAGGTAGGCTCACATGGACATAGTGAATAAAACCTAAAAAGCTCAGATCTCCTAAACAATAATGGAAGAAGAGGAATATAGAAGTAAACCTTAGGGTGTCCTATTTTGATGCTCCTATCCAATCATAAAATTAAGGCCAAATCTTGAGTTGTGATAGAGTCCTAATCTTGCACAGTGAATTCCAGACTTTGAAGCAACCATCTCAGTCAATTTCTAGGTAAGTCTTATTCTCTCTCTCTCTCTCTCTCTCTCTCTCTCTCTCTCTCTCTCTCTCTCTCTCTCTCTCTCTCTCTCTCTCTCTCTCTCTCTCTCTCTCTCTCTCTCTCTCTTATTACTATTTTTAGAAAGATTCAAATTAAAATAAAATTATACAAAATAGTAGATTAATTATTACATATTTATTTACTAATTTATTATTCTAGACCTTTAACTAAATTAGGTATAAAACTCCAATATTCCCAAAAATTTTAAATCATTTGGTGAACTTGACTTACTTTGTTTGTGCATAAAAACCCTAGGGTAAATTTCATAATTATTTTTCCTAGATTTTTTTTTATATTTTACCTACATAATAAAATTAGAAATTAGCATTTAATTTTAAAATTTTGTAGTAATTTTAAAATAATTTTCTTTGAAACCCTAGTTTCCCATAATTAGTCCCAGTATTTTCCTTATGTTTTTATGATTTTTTACCTACATAATAAAATCATAAATTATAATTTAAACTTAAAATTTTGTAGTAATTTTAAAATAATTTTTATTTCAAACCATAGTTGCCCATACTAGGTCCTAATATTTTACTAGTATTTTTCCTATATTTTTTTTATTTTTTACTTGCATATTTAGATTAGAAACATGCATCAAATTTTCAAATTCCTTCAGAATTTTGAAAATAATTTCATTCAAAACCTTAGCTACATATACTAACTCTTGTTTTCTTCTTGAGGTATCACCTTACATGTTTGTGAGCTTCATATCTTTTTTATGCACTTCACAATTTTATGTTTTTTACATTTTATATATTTAGTACTTTCCATCCATAACACCTTGCTTAATACTAATTATTACAAAAAATTCAATGAATTATCAATTTTTTTCCTACCGTAACAATGGCCTAATACACTAGTTTTGATGAAATTGATAAAATGGAAATTCAAGAAATTTTAATTAAACATCTTGACATGCAAGATGACATGATTAAAACACTAAAATAGAATGAAAAAAATGTGAATAATGGTCAATCTTCACAAACCATAGAGCAACCAGTTTTAAATAAAACTATGAGGGCAACTATGCCTCAATAACTTCTTATAACAGACCAACCTATCTTTACGCCACCACCAGTTATAGTTAGTACATCTTTATCTCTTGATGTGGTAGCCCTTGTGTAAGAGATAATATATTTTCAATACAAGGTGCTACATCTTGAGCAAGGTTCCTCTAGACCTATGTAGGCTTTGGATTCTTTCGCTCTACTACATATACCATTGGCATGTTACATTGCTTCTACACCCTTTCCATAAGGTTTTGTTCAACCCAAGCTTACTCTATATGATGGCAAGGGTGATCTAGAGATACATTTGAGATATTTTTACATAGCGTTCTTGGAATATGTACCAAATGACTAGCTACTTACCAAGCTATTTTTGAGTCTAAAGGATTATGATTTACAATGGTTTTATAGTCTTTTGAATCAATCGGTCAACACATTCAATCCTTTAGCTGACATGTTCCTATCTCATTTCATCCTTAATATTAGTGATAAGGTTTCTTATGCCCAAGCTACACAATAAATACAAAGGCCAAATGAGCATATCAAAGATTATGTTCTTTAAGATAAGACTTTTGGCTAAGATGACTAGCCCCATGGCCGATCAAGAGTTACAAAATATCTTCAAATAGAGTTTTCCTCCAGATTTACATGAATAAATAATGTTCAAAATGTTCTCTTCCTTCACTGAATTATGTCACACACTAAAATAAAGGGAAGTCAAACTAATTTTGATGGGCAAACTCAAGTACACAAGTATATAAAAAACAACAAATAAGAGTAATAACAAAGTCCCATACAAAGTAAAGGTCAATGATATCAAGAGTTAGAATCAACCTATAGCTAATATAGATTTAGAGCCCCCTTAATGTGTGGTTTTATTATCACCTCCCCGATGAAACTTTACCAATCTACCACTACCTCTAACTAGAGTCTTATAATAGCTTTTGGAATGTAATATCATATCTCTTCCTCCTATTTGGGAAGTTGATCCAACAAAGTCTCTTCCATGGGAATATTATTATCATGCATTTTATGAGTTTCACAAGGCACAAAGCCATAGAAAAAATAGATGCATTAGTTTGAGACAAAAGATACTTGACTTGATAGATGGAAATGTTATTGATCTTAGCACTTTAGTTGAGCCTCCTCAGACAAACCAAACATAAGATAAAGCTTCAAAAAATTTATCAAATCCTTTTCCATAGTATTATAAATGAGATAAGGGGCCACATAAGTGTTTCACCATGCATATCCCCCACCAGATAGATATAGGGCACCTTTAATTAAGTTACATCATGTGAGCAACATGATTGGTGTATACAATTCTAGATTTCTAGCTAGACCATCCATCTCCTTCTTCAAGTAGGAGATAGTTGATGATGATTCAAATTAGCATGCACTCTTTATCATATCTTAAATTTATAATCATCATATTCATAGTGTTATCATAGATAATGGATCTAATGTGAACATGTGCACTATGACATTATTACAACATTTGGGATCTTCAAAGTAGGATATTACCCTGATAGACATAGTTATCAATAAATTTAGTTAGCGCATACAAAATTCATTAGGTGAGATTTTACTTCCTCTATTATTTGGTCCAACACATGTGGCCACACCATTTACTATTGTTCCTAATGTAGGATTTTTTGATATGTTACTTGGTCGACCATGGATTTAAAAAAATTGAGTAGAACCTTCTACATTATATAAATGCATGAAATTCATTCCTGATAATCAAGTTGTTATAGTTGGTGGAGTTGCATAGGAGTTACCACTCACAACTTTAGAGAAATATTCTATTTTATAGTCACCAATTTTAGTTTAACCACTAGTTTTAGTTTATCTACCAAGTTTAGTTCTTCCTCCAATTCAAATTCAAACATAGTTAAGGCCTTCATCACCAATACAGAGAGTTTATACACTCTTATAGAGGTCTTTTTTAGATAAACCATAGTTAGATGTAACTGTAGTTATAGTATCTACATGCTTTTATTCCCTCCTTAGCATGGTTATATGCCATTACATTTCATAGTTATTATTTTGTCTCCTTTATGTGCCTTAAGACATTTGGAAATGTCCTTTGCTTGTACTTTTATATGTGCCTATGGTCCTTGTGCCAACCTTGCTTGTTTTAATTATATGTGTATATGGCATTTTAACATGCCTTGTATGATTAATTTCTATTTTGAGTGACATGTGTCCATTTCCCTTATTTTTTTGGCCTCTTGGCCAGTCTTGTATGCTTCTTACCTCACGTGCATGTTTGCTTCTCAATTATTTGTAATTCCATGATCCACATCATGCATTATCTCAATTTCTTAGATTACATGAATGAAATCATCCTCTATCACTCCATAAAAACTAAAAACTAACTAGAATTCTAGTTCTAGTTTATTACATTACACATGATATTACATTGTTATATCTATCTAGGCATACCCATGTTGATCTAAAAATATCTCATTACAAACCATGTTATATCTTGGGATATCTTATTGATTATCATTGATATATCATGTATATTTATTGTATAACACACTTTTAGTGCTCTTTATTCTAAGGGTGGTCATTACAGGGTCTTCATTCCTACCCTCAAAAGAGGGGGCAACAAATAGGGTTTTTATCATAGAGATCAAAGCTCTTAATAGTCAGAAAAGCATTTTTTAAAACACGCAAAATAACAACCAAAATTCAAACTAGGTAGAAAAGACCAGGCAGATAGTGAAATTATAGAACAGTCATTAGAATTATCCTAGGAAGATAGTCTAGATAGTAGAGTGTCCATATTTAGTGCTCTTATCTAAAAATAAAAAAACCACATTTTCCAAAAATAGGTAGAAAAGTAGGTTCATCTATAGTTTTGCACATCCGGACTAGTTCAAATACAATAGTTTTTGTATAGTTTTTATTGAATAATCTAGATGTAAGAAGAATCCTATGTGACATGATGGCTCTCGATTCTAGTTTTAGATAGGGTATTTGGTGTAACTTCTAGATCAAAATCCATGTTTTAGACACTAGTGATTGGGGGCAATGTGCATAACACATTAGTCTTCTTTCCTTTTCGAGTTTAGTTCATTACCTAGGAATTCTTAGCAGTTATGTGCCTTATTCTTTCTATAGGTGGTTGGCATCATTTTGGAGTGGATTTCATACAAGCCTAAACTTCACATTTTAGAGTGCCTTTCATATAAGCCTATTTCTCAATTTTAGAGTGGCTTTAATACAATACTAATATCCACCTTTCAAAGTGGCCAATAGTGGACTATTTTCTATCATACATTCAATTATCCATGCTACATTGTTAGATTATAGATCATTCATAGGCTTCAATATCCATCTCATATGACACACATTTTTTATGGATATCAGTTCATATCTTCACTTAGTGGGAAATGATGGAGCCAAAGGTCTAGCTAGCCTTCGTATTCTTAAGCCACCTACTAATAGGGATTAGACACAAAATATAAACATATATTATTACATGCATGATCACCTAGCTTCGCTTAGTAAGATATGATGGAGCCAAAGAGGTAGTATTTGCATTCTTGAACCACTCATGGGGAATTGAGCACTCATATCCATTAATGATATTACACTTGGTATAAAATTATCCAACATTACTTAGCATACTCAACATCACCTAGCATCATAATAGACCTATAATTCATAGTGTACTCTCTCTACACACATGAAAAATCACATAACTTCATGAGATTCACCCTTATAGGTAAGTTTAGGTACGCTTTCTATTTTTTCCTTTATCCTAGTATTTAACTTTGATGCATCACTAGAATAAAGGGGGGTAAATGTAGTCATATAAAATGTGAAAATTAGTAACTTGAGTGTGGATTATGACACCCAACCCATAGGTCCCTCTTGCTTGCTCTGATGACCCTCACAAGCATCTTTTCACTGATTCTTAGTCATATATAACCTTCCAAATAGTGATTCCACCTCTTCTAGGACAATAGTGCCCAAATTAGACTATAATATTATACCCTAAGGTATCCATTTTTGATGCCCCTATTTAAGTACATTTTTACCACCAATGTTCATTTCCTTCTAGTTTTTATCCTCCTTTTTATTGGCCTAACACAATTACATTCAAACCATAACCAATAAATCCCTATAAAAGCCAATTCAAAATTCATTTACAAGGGCTTCACAAATATCACAAATTAAGAAAGAATAAAAGAAAACATACTAAGGCAATCTTCCCTATCTTCTACATATAACCAACCAATACTACTAAAAGCTTTTGTAAAATTCTTACATCAGTACCTACCCACCTCAAGCACATATAGTTTTGAATTTTTACATCTTCATACACACTATTGTATAAAAGACATCTAGTGGGAGAACACATATGGTTTGATCCCTCTTTTGAGTATTGTTATGTAGGTATCAGGCCCACATAAGGGGTGTAAATACAAATTCAATGCATATTACACACAATAATCCCCCTCTTTCCCAATGTTTGTCAAAGCACAATGGAGTCTAGGGTTTGAAGACTGAATCATATCGACATGGAGTTCCATGGACATTCAATAGTCAAATTTTCATAGGAAAGTTCACATAGACATAGTGAGTAAAACCCAAAAAGGTTAGATCTCCTAAATAATATTAGTAAAAAAAGGCTATAGCACTGGACCCTAAGGTGTCCTATTTTAACATTCTTATCCAATCACAAAATGAAGGCCAGATCCTAATTTGTGATAGTGTCTAAGTCCTACATAGTGAATTCTAGACTTTGAAATATCTGTGTTAGTCAGTTTCTAGCTAAGTTTTATTTTCTCTCCCTTATTACTATTTTTAGAAATATTCAAATTATATAAATCAATAGCTTAATTATTCCATATTTATTTATTGATTTCCTATTCCAAACCTTTAACTAAATTAGGAATAAGACTCCAATACTCCCAAAACTATTAAAACAATTTTATTGTATTCCCTTATTAAAGGATGAGATTTAGTTTATGATTTGTTTATCATATTTTTTATTGAAAATATACTTAATGTATTTTTTCAACTTGAAAAATAGTGGTTAAACTTATTTACTTAAATTTATAAGATTCTTATTCTTATTTTCTTTTCATGATTTGTGAATTATTTGGGTAGGCTAAAGAGGGAGAATAATATATCTTTGTGTCTAGTAGCTCTATTGGGTTCACTAGAATTATTAGCTACAAAACATAAAGGCCTTTACCAGGGTGTGGGAGAGGTGGTCAAGTTATAGAGTGGTGTCAGTGGGATATATTGTCTCCCATTGGGTTAAAATTATCCACTATACATAATCATATTCATCATTATTCATGTATTATATGCCATGACAATGTTGAGATCTCGAGTTTCTATAGGTTTCGAGGATCCTCTATTCATTGTGATACTTTTCAAATTTTAATATTTTGATTGATTTCATTATATTGATATTTTAACTTTGCTAAATTAGTTATGGTTTATTGGTTGAGTTATAATCCTTTATGTTCTTATTAGTCTTGAATTTATGTTTTTAACTATTAAACATGTATAAGATCATTCCTCTTGATCATTGGTTTAGTAATTAAGACTCAAAAAAGAAAAGAAAGAACATATTAGTATCATTTTATAATAGAATGTTGGTTCATAAAATAGTGGTTTACATAGTAAATACATGACAAAGTGTTCATGGGATTCATAAATACCCCTATATGGATAATATGCACATTTCATGAGGGTGGATGGGTGTAAGATGACATCAAATTATCTCCTCGCTTGGTATTTATTTATTCACATGAGGACTACCCAATGAACAATAAAATACATTTGTTATGGTTGACATGATATTAATTTAATTCATTTTTTTACATCATTAAATAAATATGAAAAGTTGTGCTAAGTTTCTATCTTAGAAAGGAAAATATTATATTTTAAAGTTATAATATTGTGTTAAAGCATATGTTGAATCAACAATGGTGCAAGAGATGACTCAAGAAGGATTCTATTATCTCCATAAATAATTTATGGGTATAGGTAGGTAATAATATGAGAGGATGTGGGAATATTATATCATGACGAAGAATGGAGAAGTTATAGAGATGAAGATGAAGTAAATCAATGATGATAAGTGTAGTTTTACACCAATTTGTTTTAATGTTACAAGGGAAAAAATAAATGGTAAATTTTTTCACCTAGAGGATGGTAATAATTCAAGTATAAAACCATATTGGAAAGAAAGGAGAGGATAAAAATTATATATTCACTACCATATTTTGATTAATTTTCTTAGGCACACCTCCACATAAAGGGAAGTCCATAGGGGAGGTGGCATTCTAAGGGTGCCAAGAAATCATCCAAAAATATATGGTTCGACCCATATTTGAGGTTGTTATAACTTTAAAGGGTAATATTGGTGTAATATATATTAAGGTGGCAGTCTAAAATAAATAAATAAATCGGCTATGTCCACACATCTAGGATAAAAAACTAGTTTGAAGAGGCACAAAGAATATGATGGGTTATATAGGCTCTTTCAAGAGTCACCACAAAAGAAAGAAAAATAATAGAGTAAGAAAAAGGGTGCTATAAAAAGGTGTGAAAAAATTTCATGGTGAGATGGTAGGATGATTCGTAAAGAGTTGGGAACTATGTGTGGTAGGAATTCACCATATCAAGAAATAGATGGAGTTATCTTGGAAGAGAATCAAAAAATAAATAAATTAGGTAGAATTAACTTCAATATGAAAAGGAAAACATGTATTTTAACTCTAAGGAAGAAAACCCACTATAGGAAGGAATGGATTGATCTAACACATACCACATAAAGTACCAATATTTATTTATAGAGATAATTATAGTAAATTAAATTGGGGAAGACCTTGGGCCCATTATTTCAAGGAGAAACCAAGTAAAAATGCACAAGATTTTTATTTACACTAGAATAATTAGTAGTTCCTTGAAAGGAGGTTTACAACATAGAGGCTTGCTAAAAAGTGTTAATATAGATAAAGCAATTGATTATGATGTAGCTTTGGATATAGATATATTTAACAAGGAAATAAAGTAAGAGATCAATGTATTGTTTTGGGATCAACAAATTTTTTAGTTTGTGATGAAGTCGATCTTGAGAAGATCGACTAAGCCTTAACCAAGACTAAAGTGTTGAAAAACATAATAAGTGAATATAAACCAAAACTAATAGTTGTATATTGGTGTGTTTAATCCAAAACCATAACATGTGTTTAACCATCATGTATCACCAAAAATATATATGTGAGCCAAAAAATAATTTGTCCATGTGCACTAAATAACAAAACATAATTATCAAGATAGACAAAACCACATGAATCTAATAACCTTAGTAGATATAATAGGGGTAAATAGTGGAGGTTAATACCAATAATTTATATCAATCAGAAGATGATAAGTTATGGTATAATATAGAAATAAATAATCTTAAATAATCTAAACAATTAACTCCAAGGTATGAAAAATAACACAAGAAATGCTAGGTAGTTATAATTGGTGATAGGAAGGGCTCTTAAAAGGCTATAAAAGGAAGATGTTAGTAGAAAAGAGGGATATATTCAAATAGTTTTATAAATATTTTTATATTATATATATATATATATATATATATATATATATATATTAATAACTTGAGAAATATCTTAGAATATAGATAGAACTGGTATTAAAAAATTTAGTATTGCAAGCACAAATTCCTTATAGAGCATGAACAATTATGCATTAGTGATATGCTAATAAAAAAATTAATTCACTCTACTATGGTTGTATATGATTATATATGAGTGACATTATTTTATTACTTATGAATTTTTTATACCTACTAAACCATGTCTTATTAGTAAAATTAGTGGATTTACTATGGATTTCACACATATAATCTAGTTTATGGAAATGGTTAAAAATAATAGGTACAAGCAAAATATAGACATGAGCATTCATGAGTATAAAAGTGAAGGAACATGATTCTACCCTAGTATACACAAATAACCCTAACCGATCTTATTTTACCCTCTTTTAAACTTGATTGAGTGTGTAAGGTTCACTTGTGCGATATGTTAGTGCAATATTTGATTGATTAAATGCTAAAAAACATGGATGGATTCATGTAATTATGATCAGTAGAATCGAGTATAAATCCCCAATAGAATTTTTTTTTAATTAGATTCATCTATAGTTACATTAATATATGTAAAACCATTAAATAATTGGTAAATGGGAGGATTATACTTTTATCATGAACATTAAAATTTGTATTCATGAATTTATAGTGATGTTTGGATAATTTTGCATTGATTTGCTTTTTTTTTACCTTTTATTTTTTTGACCTCCTACACTTATACCCATGAATATGAATATTCAATGGCTCAAAACTAAAGGCTAAATTTAGGTGAATGAGATAATATCCCCCCCATGTTATCCCCATGGAATAGTTTATATGCAATGGCTCATCAATAAGGATTTTCTAAGGGAAATACATGTGGAATATTTTTGTTCATTAGTTCTTGATTTTAAAAGTATTGGATTTACATTATGTCCTTTATTATTAATTTTTATTTATTTTGTGAAGTCTCTTATTCCTATACCTTGACCTGATAAAACTAATAAGATGCAAGGGTTGATCACCAAGGACAAAGGTAGGAAAATAATATCACCTATATAAATCATGCTAGCATTTTTCTTAGCAGGACCAAAGGGTTTTATGCCATGGAAAAGTTTCTACATGGTTTGTAGACTAGAATATCTAAGATTATAGGAATGTATATAGGAATAAGGTGTATAATACCTAGATAAAATAATAATAAAAACCTACATCATGATTATTTTGAATTTATTTTTAGATAAAAAAGAGAGGTTAATGTAAAAATATAAAATTATATGCTACAATGAGGATCTTTTCACATAAACTCATAGCCATATAACTATGAGCATAAGAATCCAATAAGGGAGGCTAGTATAGTGTTAGTTTAAGTAAATGAAATATCAAATAAAAACACACTAACACTTACACTCATAGCCTAGATACTAGGGTGAGATTAGTAACAAAAGTTAGATGAAATGACAAGTAAAACATAAAAGACACAAATCCTTTTACCTTCCTTTAGAGATCTAAATGCTCTGTTGAGTGGATTGTATATATTTTAAATTAATAAGACTTAGTAAGCCAATATTTTTTGGTCTTTCTCTCCTTGGTACAATTATCTTTAATGTCGCTTGTGATTGTTTGGCTCAAGATTTTGGCATTATAACACTACTTGAAAAATAATAGCTGATGTCTCTCTTCAAATTTGTATTATACCTTTGGATTATGAGAGCTTCCTGAAGATATTTGTGCATAATAAATTTATACCAAAATAGCTTAGGATTCAATATACAAGGCATTATATTTGTAGCCTAAGGATATAACAATCACCTAAATTGAGTTAGGGTTGAGTTAAGGCATGGAATGGGTTTAAAAAAAACCTAGGTGAGTCAAATATAACCATATTAGAGTTAATAGTTTTCATTTAATTATGATTTGTAATTACTAGGCATGACTCTCTAAAAATAGATATTTTAGGATATTTTTGAAGAGCTTGATAACTCATAAAGGCAATGATGAAATGCTAGGATATTTTGAATTTTTTAATTTCCTATTTTAGATTTTCATTAATTTAAAATGGATAATTAAAATAGGATTTTAGTGTGATTTAGCTTGTTAATTAATTATGATTATACTTTTATCTCTTTCAATACTTTATTTAAGTGTAGAAGTGCCCCATTTAATATCTCATAGTATAAATTGATTATTGTGATGTTGTAAGGTGATTAGGGATAAATCTATGAGAGGTTATTATTGCATATGATTAGGTGCCCCAATTACGGATGCCTTAACATGATTTAGAGCTTAATTTGCAATGGTTGGTAGGAATCAGTCAAAAGTCTAATTGAAAGTTAGTTAAGGATAATTTTAGGTGTCTACAATTTGCCCATGTTTGAGAAGGCATTTCAAGATATAGGCATAGTTACATCTTCTCAAAGAATGAAAAGGTCTTGTATGCCTATGAATTTCATAAAAATGGATGAACTATAGGTTCCCCCTCAAGGGAGTGATTAGAAAAAAGGGTCAACTATCGGTCCCTTAAAAGGAGGAAATGATGGGACCAAAAAGATGAAATGGGGTAGAAAATATTGATTTAGCCATAGGTGGTTATAATTAGTGGCATATAGAGTTGCCCTGGCTAGGTAAATAAATAGGATGGTTTTCCCAAAGGTAGTTATAATCATTGAAAAATCCTTATGGTAAAAATATAATGATTTTCCTAAAATTGGTTATAATCATTAAGGGAAAATAATGATTTGATGATAGGTAATTATAATCAATGGTATGATAAAAACATGCCCCAATTAGGTGTATAAAGATAATAGTTTTCTCAAAGGTATTTATAATCATTGTCATAATGATAACATACCCTAGTTGGGTATAAAAAAGACAATGATTTTCCTACAGGTGGTTACAATCATCGAAATGACAAGTGGGATGGCATAAAATGAGTTGCCTAGAGGTTGTTATAATCATTGGTTCCATAATGATGGTACATTGGTATAGAGGAGAATGTTCAATTATAAATGCATGTATAAACTAGAAAGGGTTAAACTTCTTTCATGATTTATTTACTTTGTATGTGGAATGATTTGGGTAGATTGAGAAATTTTTAGGTGCTAAGGAGATATATCATAGTTGAATTACTTATGTATACTTCCTGAGCTTATTTTTATATAGCATATGATGGTAGGAATCATGATAGAAAACCATGGTGACATAACCTATACATGCATAAGGATTGACACATTATCCAATGATCAATTTAAAAAATTACACCAATGATAAAAACCATGATGATAATGTTGACTTATGAATATGGATAGATTAATTAATAATGGGCAACAAGTCACCCAATGAATTCATATAAACTAAATAAATGCACAACAAGAAAGCTAAAAAATAGGAAAATAAGAAAATAAACAAAACAAAACACCAAGAAAAGAATGAACAAAAGAAATTAAACAAAAATAAACATTGGTTAATAAAATGTTACCAAAAATAGATAATAAAAAAGATGATGAACTACTTCCCTTAGGCTATAAGATTTAATGAAACAAACAAATAAAAATTAAGGTAATAGAGTAAAAAGAAGGTGGTGGCCAAGATGGCTCCAAGTGCACTAGGCAAATAGACATTTCCTACATAGTTCCATGTTTTTAAGATCTAACAAAAAAAATTAGGCCGAATGTAATTCTCCAAAGAAATGGGATAGAATAAAATGATGAGAGAAAAATTCGGTTGATGTTGTACAGGAATATGGGAATGGTCTTATAGAATCGAGAGAGAGGGGTATGTTAAGCTAGTAAGGATGGGGAATCTAAATGACAAATGGTTTCATAAAAAATAGCTATGGATCCTATAATTCTTAAGGCAAATAAGTGGTCGATGTTTAGGATTTTTCTATTTTGTTTTACAAATGTTTTTGGAATTTTTGAAGTATCTCAACTTGATATATAATGATGAGATACTAAATAGTCCAAGATCTCAAAATGATGAGAGAGATCAAACTTAAAATGATAAAAAAATGGTTAGAGTGTGTCAAATGGGTGATTGAGCTGACCTCAACATGAATTTAATGATGTCTACATTGTCCTAGGATGGGATCTCAAGTCACTGTAGTTATGCCTTTTAGTAAAGGAATCTGAATAGGTCGTAACAAATTCAAAAAGTAGGCAAAGTAGGCAAATGGCACAATAAAACATAATATTGGCAAGGTGGTAATTCAAGGCATGACAAAAAAGTGTTCACAATTTTCCCATAGGTAGTTATAATTAGAAAACAATGACATAAGTCAATATACTAATTTACCCATAGGCGGTTATAATTAGTAGCATGATGGTGATAGTTTGATTTTCCAAAATGTGATTATAATAATTAACACTTGGTATAAAATGAAATAAGGGATGAAGGATGCAACTGTCAAACCACTATCATACTACAAAAAATAACCTCTATCTATAATACCAAATCAACTACTAAAACTTGACCAAAATCCTCTTCCTAAAATTAGCTTTGTAATTAAAGAAATGGAATAAAGGTCAAAAGGATTGGGTATGGTTTTTTTTTTTAAATTATCAAAAGGAACGGTATGGTAGAATGGTACATGATATATGGTATGATATAAAAATAATGTTGATATTATGGTATAATGGAAATGGTTCTCATAGATAATACATCAAGTTTTTCAATAAAAGTAACACTTGAGGTGTATAGTGTTCATCAACTCATCAAGTTCATCCCTATCTAGTGTAGTGAGCATGTATGCTCCAACACCATAGTTTGAAAAGATGATGAATGGCCCTATCTAGTTCAGTTTGAACTTTCCTTTGTATTTCTTCTTGGACATGGTACACTATTGGTTTTTTTTTGAGAAAAAGCTCACCAAGTTCAAATTCTTTATGTATGACCCACTATTTATAGTGGCCATGAAGTTGGTTCTAGTATGCTTATAAGATATTGAATTCATCCATTTATTTCTCATAAATTAAATCCATCATGTGTAGGTCAAATATTAGTAATATTCATCATTGATAACATGCTTCAAAGATATACACAAAGAGGATAACACAACCTTAATGGGAAAAATGGACTCAATGCCATAAACTAGGGATTATGGAGTGGATCCTATTGGAGTAAAAAAATTGGTATGGTATGCCCAGAAGGTATGAAATATTTGAAAGTGATAATCATGGACAACACCATTCATAATATTTTTAAGGATGCTCATAATGGTTTTGTTAGATGCTTCTACATGGCCATTACCTTGTGGGTAATAGGTAGTAGACAAGGGTTGAATAATTTTACACTCAACACATAGAGATTTGACATCCTTGTTCTTGAATGATATTCCATTATAAGTTATAATGTCATATGGGATATTGAAATGATAAATGAAATGTTAAATATAAGTTTGGAATTTTTTTTCTAATCACATTAGTGAGGGGAATAACTTCATCCCACTGAGTGAAATATTTTGTAGCGATTATGATATGTTTATGTCTATTAAATGAGATGGAGTTTATATTCCCAATGAGATCAAGGACATAAGTGGAAAATGGCTAGGGTGTAAGAATTAGTTTCAATGTCTTGGATAGTGCATGAATTAGATTGACATGCCTTTGACATTTGTCAAACTTTTTGATATATGCAGCCACATCCACATCCATAGCCAATAATACCTAGTACATAAGATATTTTTAGATAGGATGGCCCCACTTGTTTGTGCTCCACATAATTCTTCATGAACTTCTCATAATGCTAATGTTAATTCTTCTAAGGCTAAATAATTAAGTATATTTTTATCAAAGCTATGGTGGTATAGGGTTTGTCCAAGTAAGGTATAACATATAGCTTGGTGGGTAAAGGATTTATATTTTTTATAGGATACAACTAGTAGAATAATATGTTTATCAAGATAGGCATAAAGGTTTGAATAATATATAGAGATGGGACTAACAATATCATAGATCATTTTGATAGTTGAAGGCTCATGAGCTAGCACTAGAATATTTTCAATGAGGAATTAATATTCTTTTACCTTGTCTAGATGAAGGATCAAAATGCCAATAGTGGATATGGCATCTACTATTCTATCATTGGCCCTTGGTATATGTTTAAATTTTACATCGGTGATCTATTGTTTTAAATTTTTGACCATGGCCTTGTATGGCACCATGTTGGCATCCTTCATCTAAAAGTGGTTTGTAACTTGATTGATGATTAATTAAGAATCACCATAAACCATTAAACATTGAATATTCCATTGTACTACTTGAATAAGCCTTACAAAAACTGCTTCATATTCAGCCATGTTTTTAGTATAAGGAAAGTTGATAATAAATTATTTAGATATTAGATCCCCCTATGGTGTAATAAATAGTAAGCTTTCACCCGATCCATGTTTTATGAATGATCCATCAAAATATAGCTTCCAATGCTACTCATCAAGAGGTGTTTCAATGATGGTTATAATGGATTAATCTATAAATTGGGATGCTATAGGTTATATATCTACAAGGGAAACTTTATCAAGATGAGATGGAAGTAATTGTCCCCTGATGGAATTTTGATTGACATATTCTATCTCAAACTCAATTAAAGTATGATCCACTTGGCCATGCAGACTTATAAAGTTATCTTGGATAGTAGATACTTGAGCAGATCTACTTTTAAAATGACCATGATCCTATTGTTTAACATATAATGTCATAGTTTTTAAGGTACAAAGATGATATCTAAATAGTTTTTTTCAATGGTCATATAACTATTCTTATACATGACCAATGTATGGGTTAGATAGTACATGGCATGTTATTTTCCTTTATCATCATGTTGATCTAGAATTCCCACCCATGGATTTATCCATGGCCAATAGATAAAAAAAAAATGACTTTCCTAATATGAGTGGTAACAAAATAGGCAGATTTACAAGATAATGCTTTAAACATTGAAAAGATTTTTGACATTCATCATCCTAATGAAACATGATGCCTTTCTTCAAAAAGTGTGTATATGGATGGCATTTTTTTAGCCAAATGTGAAATGAATAATCTCAAAGACTAGATCTTTCCCTAAAAACTATGGAGTTGCTTCAAATTGGGAGGTGGTGGCATCTTGGTAATGGTTTGTACTTTGGCTAGATCAACTTCAATACCTCAATGAGACATAATGAAACCAAGAAAATTTATTGAATTAACTCTAAAAACACACATATTAGGATTAATCCTAACTTTATATTCATGTAGCCTCCTATTGATGTGGGTTTTATGCACACCACAATTGAATGAGGTAACCTCTAATGTTTTAGTATCTCAATGGAGGTAAACTCCACTTCAAGGCATGAGTTATAGGTATGTGGTTTATTTAAGCCTATTGATGGAATAGGGTTAGGTCATGTAGGTTGTTGACAAGGTTTTTAGATGGACTTGTGGCCTTCTAAAAGAGTGAATATCTATGTGAGTTGGATGGGTGGTTGGTTTCTAATCTAAAGTGGCTAAGTCTTAATAATAAACTAAAAAAAGGAGGGTAAGGTAAGATAGGAAAAAAGGATCCACGGTTCTTGGGAATCACTTCCCTAGTTGGTTTCTAAAAAGACCTACATTTTCTAAAACTTATGCCTATTACTACCAGCAATAGCACACATATAGTTAGACATGGCAAGGAACTCTAAGGAAATAAAGATGTATAGAATTCACAAGCCTTAGATAAAAGGTTTCTCCTTTTAGGGTAGTTGTTGCACACCCTTAATCAAGAGATTATGGATTGAGAAAATGAATTGTTTGAGGTAGCTATTACACACACATAGAAAACTACACTAAAAAAAGCACTAGTACACATTCAAAAATATGTTTGAATCAACTTGAGTAACTTAATCATTATATTCACTAATCTATCAATAGATATTTCACATATAACATCAGAATAATAATTAAAATAATCAAGAATATATTCATAGCTATATCACACTAATGATTATTGAAACACACAACCATGGAAATAATAACTAATTCATGAAACTAGAAGGAAAATACTCAAAACACTTCATTAATGATCAATTTGCTTCATTGTTCTATATTCCAAAATATTATGATGAAAAACTAAGTTAGGTTATAATTGTATATATAAACTTGGGGAAGGGTCCATCTCATCCTGTAAGTTCATACAAGGTGGTTACATGTGTTAGTTAGAATATGTAGTTCTAACTATGGTCTAAAACCATATAGGAGAAAACTGAATGTTAAAAATAAACAAATTAGTTTTTCCAAAACTATGTAACATGTGAATGTACACAAAATGTAAAGTAAATTTTTAAAATAAGCTACTTAAAATACAAGTAAAATCTAAGTACATTCATTATTATAAAATTGTACATTAAAAAAAACTTAGCCTATCAAGGCATAGTCATTTGGAGCATTGCATGAGCCTTGGTTGGAATAGAGGCTAAAGTAGTAGTTGAAGATGTGGTTACATCACCAGAAGCCTAATTATTCTTCACTTCATTATCTGCATAAACCTTTTGTGTCACTCCATGTTATTGTTGTATAAAATCTAAATTTAGCAATGATGGTCGCTAAATTCATTTGGTCTATCCAAGGAGCTTTCCATTCTCATCCTTGGTTAATAAAAAATTACTCTTGAATATTTCAAATTTAGTGACCTTTTTATGATCCATTCTTAACTCAATCTAAATTTATTCAAGTGTCAAGACTTGTAATCTATGCTTAAAATCATGGGCCATTTCATGGATAAGCTTATCAAAATTAATCTCATGAATTAACTTATCGATAGAGTCCTTAACTTTGGATAAATTCAATTCATTCAAAATTTGAAGGAGTTGGGATTCATACACCTAATATATAGGGATTAAATCCCCAACATTTTTTATCCAATCCTTTACCTTATCCTACTGAATGACTACTAAATTTAAGGCAATCGATGCCTCTAGCATCATCCTAAGGTCGAGATGACTATATAGAGAGTTTGCCATTATAGACAACTAACATATTATTTTTTGCATTTTCATTTATCAATTAATTAAATAATTTATTGGTTTGGTTTACATTAGGGGCCATATTTATCTTCATTAACTCTATGGATTCCAAGGAGTTATAACATCTAGAAGCTACCTCCTAAACTTTACCTTTTATTCCAAGAAGAATATGTACTATCTTGGATTAGTCTTTTAGTTACTCCACTTTGGCCTCTAATTCCTAAACTTCTACCTCAATCTCCTATCAAGCTAATTTTATGTCTTTGTGGATTGCAACTATGTCATCCTTGTGTGCTTGTGTTAGTTCTGTAAGATTTTCATCATATAGAAATTATCCTAGCTATCTATTCTACCACTTTGTGAGGGAGAACACTTTTTTCCTTTAGTCAAGGATGATCTTGGTGAATTGATCTTCTTTTGATTTCCTCTTCTTCACCCTTTTAATACTACTAGTTTGGGGATCAAACAAAGTGGAAATAGAGGGAATCTCAATGATTCTAAAGTTTATAACTTGAATATCTTATCTTCTTAAATCCATTGGCCATAGACGAATGTCTAACTAGGATGCATTAGAGGTTGTGATAAAAACCTCTTCTTTGGCCTCTTCTTTAACTCTATTTTTTTAGGCCTTGGTTAAGACATTAGGTAGGGAAGTCCATATAATTTTGGACCAATCCACTCCTCCAAATTGAGGAAGTAGATGTATCGTGATCACTTGGGGCTTGGCTTTCCTTCCCATACTAGTACTTATAACTATGTTTTCCACTATAGAAGTGAAATATGGTAGTGAAAGGGTGATTTGGGTGGAGTGGACATGGATTTGTTATGTGGATAAATCAGTTTTCACTTTCCTAAACACTTTCTTCTTCTTGAGGTCTTTAATAGTGGAGGAACCAATAGTAAAAAAAGTGGTTTGTATGGTGAGTGGGATGAATGTGGAAATGGAGGGGTCAATAGTAGTAGTGGATATGGAGGGGGTAGATATGGGAAATTCCATAGAAGTAACTTGCCTAAAAATGGGTAAAAAAAAAGAGAACTAAAAAAAGATTGATTACATGGGAAAGTGAGTTTCAAAAGATCTATTTAGAGGTTCATAGTTTTGGATATCTCCAACCCTACTTTCTCATTTGAATCATCCTCAACATCATTAATGATCACCCTATCTTCCCTAGTTGTTTCTGAATGTGGAGGATAAGTAATCAAACCTTGTGATGTCTCCACTATAGCATTGCATGTAGGACTCTTAGGATTCCTCTTATAGATTAGAGGGGTTTTTACTTATGTGAGGGAGTCCTAAGGTGTTGATACTACTACTTCTAAAGTTTTCATCCTAATGGATGTAATAGTATATGCATGGGGTATAGTAATAGATAATTTACTGGAACTTATAATAGGCAATTAATTTGTTTTTTCTTCCTCATCAGAACCTATGTTGATGGGATCCCTTGCTTATCCTCCCTAACTTAAACTAGGGTTTGGTATCCTAGGCTCTTTCTCTATTGTCTTTAGTTTCAAATTCAAAAGAATTCCTTGGGAGGAAGAAGCTATTTGGTCCTTGGATTTCTCCTCAAACTATCCTCTATATAAATCCAAATGTTAGCACCCTTTATAGAGTGTATTTTTATTATCTAACTCCATAGTAGAAATAGAAGTGTCATCTTGAATCATTTTCAAATGATCCTCTTATAGCCTAGCAACCCTTTCCCATTATAATGCATCCTCATCAAACTCAACATTAATAAAATATGAAATCATTGTCATAAGTTTAATGATTATAAAGGATGTTAAATCCATGTATGTGCTTTTAGATCAGCCCATGTGGATCCAAATCTCTGTGTATGTGTGGGAAAAGGATAACTCCTATATTTTAGATGTACTTTCTCAAAATTATTTCTCATCATATATGCCATCATTTTAATAGTTATAAAATGACTAAAATACAAGGCCTTTTTCTACCTTTATAAGTCCTCTTTAATTTTTTTCTATAACTAGATGTTGATTTCCTGTTCAACTATTTTATCTAGTATAAAATTTAAGAGACACAAGGGGCCAACATTATTTTTCCAAATCATGATAATATTTAAATTTGAGTAAAGGAAATAATCCCATTTATATAATAACTTCTTCAAAATATTTTATCCAATTTGAGGCCTGGGCAAGCCATGAATGGCTTGCCAAACCTAAGGATATACATCTTTAGATATCGTCACCATATGCTTCATAAAGCAGTAGACATGTATGAATTGGTAATGGTCATAGATACTATTATTTTCATAATTCATGGTTGAAATCCATAATTCATCAAGATATTTATAACATGTACCCATGACTATGTCCAACAAATAGGACATCATGTAGAAATATTTTGAGGGTGTGGGATGCTTGTCCCTATGAATAATATGCTCTCTTAATCGAAGGCTAATTATTTCACCCATGATGTATGTTAAATTATGTGTAAGCATCATGTATAACAATGGTACCTAGTCCAAATTAACATAATGAGTACTGGGCATACCATATAATTGATTGAGGAGAACCATACTAATGTAAATCCCCATCATGAATTTATCAATTGAAATTTCTCATTTTGGCTTCTTCCCTTTCCATGTGATGGTTTGGTCTAAGAATAGGCATGAAGATATTACCTTCCCCATTGAGGTCTATATTAAAATACACTAATGTGGGCTTGTCAAAATAATCATCATGTATAATCAAAGACAAATATATATGGAAATCCACTCCTAAAATGCATGTGATCATCATATTTTTACTAGAATGATACAAGAAAGCATCCTATGATATCTTTCTATAAAAGAACAAGTCCCTTAGGAGGTCAATGTATGACATTACTTCCATCTTGGATATAAAAAACCTATAATATTTGGTGTTTGAATTCTATTAGTTCCTTAACGAATAGTCTCTTTTCTAGTGTCATTTAATATTCTAGTGAAAACACATCCATCAAATTGATAACATCCTATAACACTAAATAATTCTAATACTTGTCTCAAAATATTACAAAATCTAAGAATGTATATCTAAACTCCATAGAGTCCTTAATTCAATATGGGGATGGCATATTCATCCCTCAGAATGTCCTAGATGTAGATGTCATTCATGTATACTCTATGCTTCTTCTTGCATGCACTATGTATGATGTGTAAATAATTTGGCTCTAGATTAGTCATTGTTTTACTCATATTACTCTTAAAATGGGAACTTATTTGTCACTATAAGAAAGCAAGAGACTTTGAACTCAGGTTAGCTTGGATGTAATGAC
Organism: Torreya grandis; assembly: GCA_037957365.1. Lineage (NCBI taxonomy): Eukaryota > Viridiplantae > Streptophyta > Pinopsida > Cupressales > Taxaceae > Torreya > Torreya grandis. Next base: position 167,364 of record JARHVA010007426.1, read on the forward strand.
AAATTTTCAATAGTTTTTTTCCACCTATATACAATCCTACATTGAATATCAGTTCATGTGACATAAATGTGCAACATTCACTTGGCTTATATTTTCCTATATAATTCAAACTTGTTAGATCAAGTTAGTGGGGATATTAAAAGTATCGATGGGAAATATTTTTAATTTTATTTTGTCTAAGTAATGTAAGATTGGTATTACTCTTTAGTAATAAGGCACTTAGGGTCTATATCAAAAAAAATGCTTTTAGAACAATGTGCACAAACTAATTCTTTCAAAGGAATTATTTTGGAAAAAATATCCACAAAAAATTCCTTGAAGATTTATTTCAATTGCAAAAAATTCTTGAGATGATTATCCAAAAGGCTATTTTGAAGGTTTGAAGGGTATTTTCAATTTCCTTGAAGGGAAATTTTGATCTAGAGGGTCCATTTTGTAGGGAATTTTATTGACGATAAAAGTCCCAAAGGGTCTACTTCATAAAGGCCAAAGGGCACTTTTGATTTCCCTAAAGGATACTTTGATATGGATAAGGTTCATTTCAAAAGTCCTAAAGGCTATGTGCCTTAGGTTTGAAGGGTCTTTTTAGTGGGAAATGAGTTGTGATAATTATCCCAAAGTGTAAATAGCTACTTCTAAAAGGGTTTATGGATTGGGACATAACTCCTAAAGGGTATGTCCATGTCAAAGTTTCTAATACAAAAAGGTTAAAGGGAACTTTTCATGGGGAAAAGAGGTCAAAAAGGATATCATAGAGGAAAAGTCTTGTAGGGTAAAGGGTTTGTGACAAAAGTCTTGAAGTGTTATTTATAAAAAACCTAAAGGGTATGTGCCTTAAAAGATCTAGTTGGAAGGGGTAAATTGGTCAATTTGAAAAGGCCAAAGGGCTAATTCAAAGGATAAAGGTCACTTTAAAAAAGGTTACAGGTCTAGTTTAAAAGTACCAAAGGGTATGTGGAAAAGATTAAAAAGGTCTACTTCATGGAAAAACTTTCCCTAAGGGTTTACTTCATAAAGGATGAAGGGCACTTTTGATTTCCCTAAAGGTTAATTTTGTAAAAATAAGGGTCATTTCAAAAGTCCAAAAGGGTAGGTGGAAAATATTCAAAGGGTCTACTTCATGTAAAATATTTCCAAAAGGATCTACTTCATAAAGGTCAAAGGTTACTTTTGACTTCCCTAAAGGGTAATTTTGTATAGCTAAGGGTCATTTCAAAAATCCCAAAGGGTATGTTTGGTAAGGTCTAAGGGATAATCCATTAAGGGATTTATTTCAGATAAAATGTCCACAATCAAAAATTTTGTAAAGCAAAGACCTCATAGGCCAAATTATTTTGGGGAAATTATTTCAAAAAAATTTCCACAATAATTTCTCCAACAAAATAAGGCTTTCCAAAAATTAAGTCCAAAAGAATAAAGGCCCATAAAAACCCAAAACATAAAATTGAAAAAGATAAATTGCATAAGTGTTAAAAGTATTATCTTGAAAATTTAAACTTGAAGAATAGTCTCTATAGAACAAAAGTTAATCTTATGAAACACAATGCTAATATCATCCTGCCAAAATTTAAATACCTTAAATTTTATATAATTTGCATAAACATATGAATAAATGGGGGCTCAATATTAATACCAAAATCCAAAAAAATTAGGTCCCCATTTCTCCATAAAGAAAAGAGGGATGTTGGGTACAACAAATGGAAACTTATAGGGGGAATACTTCTGAGTATTTGAGAACCTAAAACTTTGATTTCATAATCTTTAGATCAATCTTGAAGTATATCATAGAAAAATACTTAAATTAGAAACATGAAAGAGATTTATAATTTAATTCACAAAACATACTTGCCTTATAATTTCTTTGATCTTTGTGTGTTAAACATGTAGTTTATTTAACCCTTGCTATGATGAGTTTTTCAAAGGTTTTGACGAAATAGTAAGTTTCATTATAGTATTTGTTAAATCTCATTAAATCAAGGAAAGCTCAAGAATTAATCTACTTCTAGCAAGGTGTCCATAACCCTAATAGAAATACATTGGGATCATTATTTTCTCCTTATATTATATTATTTTGACCATGATGTATGGTGCATTAACCTTATTTCATCATGTGAGATTTTTAATTTTATTTTTCTCTTTTGAACTCATTGGTTATTTTCTCTCTCTTTTTGTTTTGTCTTATGTTCTAATTAATGGAAAAGAGAGGAGATGAAACCCTAGTGAAATGGTATAATGATAAAACAAATTATTACTAAAACATCCCTACCAACTAGATCTACACATAGAATTGCCACTTTCAACAAGTATTTAATATGAGAAGTGCATTTGATCCATTAAAATAATAAAAATTTATAAATTTTTATTATGTACCCCAAGAGAATATTCTACATGCCTAGTGCAAGCATTCAATTGTGACACTATTTAGAATAATCCTTTGATTATATTCCTTCATCCTAAAGATTAAAAAATAAAGAAATATACCTAATCTATAAACTTGTCCTCAACATGTCAAATTCTTAATTTTCCCCTTTTCTATAAGTCATAAACTCAGTTGTTTTTGGATCTTATTTTGACAATAACTAGAGAAAACACAACATAAAATATCAAATAAAATAAATAACTAATTTAAAAAGTAGGAAACTACTCTGGAAAGCACTAAAATCTAATCTAAGAAAACATAATAATGAAAGTAGAAAGATAAATCTAGAAATCCCAAAAAACTAAAAATTATTGAAAACTAAACTAGAAAGAAAGAAATAAATGAAAATAAAAAGCAAAAACTAATCTAAAAAGCATGGAAATCTACTCTGATCCTATGTCTAAACTTATCTGAATCTTCTCAATGATTAATATCAGTAGATAAAACAACTCAAAAGTAATGCTTTAGGAACTATCCATTGACTAGATATGTAAACATTTTGCCTTAGGGCTTCTTTAGATGAAATGTATTATTACTCATGATCTCTAAAATATGATAGGGTCTAATCCATAGTGGGGAAAACTTGTCATGTTATCCTTTATTTTCATGTGATTTATCCCATAGTAGCACCATATCCAAAATTCTAAATGCTTTGGATTTTGTTCTTTTATCAAACCACCTTTTCGCTACATCCTAGTGTTTGTTGAATGTCTAAAATGTTTCAGTCCTTGAATCCTCCATTTCTATTATATTAAGCAATCTTGATTTTAGTTTGTAATTCTATTCCATGTAGTCTTACATGAATTGATATGTCGGTAGATTCAATATGATGGGGAAAATTGGTCTACATTGATATACTAGTAGGTAGGGTAAAGATTTTATGGCTTTCTTATATCTTGTTTGATCTACCTAAATAGCATACTTTGGTAAATTGTTCCAGTCCTTAGGCTTGTCCCCTACTAATTTATTGATTTCATAAATCAAATTTTTATTTGTTAGCTTTGCTAGTCCATTTACTTAAAGGTAGTAGTTAGAAGCTGACCTAATTATGATTTATTGTCATGTGCCCATTTAGTGAATTATGATAATATAAAAGGTAATCCATTGTCACAAACCAAAGAGATGGGTGTGCCAAATCTAGTTATTATATGTTCCTTCAAAAATCAAATCACATCTTATGCTCTATTATTCTCTATTGCTATGGATTACATCCATCTAGTATAATAGTTTGTATTTGTAAGTACAATTTTATGGCTTACTAAGGAATTTGGGTTGATTACACCAAAAGAAGTCTAAACCCAACTATACAAATGGCCTTACTTTAACAATTGGCTATAGAGGCATTGTTGTGTGTACTTATATCTTGGATAATACTTGACATTCATGGTAGGTTATAGTATGTATATGATCATCCTTAAATATGTTGGCCAATAATAACCCAAACTCAATATTTTATGGGTTGCGGTATTCTTATTAGGGTGGCCCCTACCTATATTTTGATGCAAGCTCTCCAGGATTTCCTTATCCTCTTCTATAGATACATGACAACAATATACTAATATTTTTATGCCAAAATAATTTATATGCCAATTTTGATATTCTTTAATCTAGTTTGTTCTAATTAGACCATTCTCCACTATCAAACATTTAATTTGGCTTCTTAGTCTATTTTAAATCTTTCATGAGATATGAAAATTATCAATCATGTGAAATATCACATTAGCTCCATCTAAATGCCTCAAATATAACTCCACTTAAACAACACTATGAATGTCAAATCTATGTTGCTTTGATGATAACTACCATGAACCCATTTCTAAGGTACATATGTGAATCCTACCACCATTCACTCTTTTAGTGGATCAATAACATGGTCTCTATTTGAAACTAATGTTCTTGGCTTATGATTACCATACTTTTCATTTTCTACATTTACAATATGTGCATATCTCTCATCTATTGGTTTCTAAAACTTGGATAATTCACTTTTACATATAATTGAAGAAGTGTGTCCTTATTAAAATATAATTATATCTCACATTTGAGTAGACAACCATATGTTTAAATATTTATCACTCATTCACTTTTATAGAAACACAAAATCTATGCATATTGAATACATAGTATCTTAGCAATGTCTTTTCCAATACTCATCCAATTCACCTCAAATTAGATTCATTGGATTCATGATTTAGAGTTTCACCAAATATCAAAAGTTCATCCATTTTTGTTGGATACATCTCAAAGTATAACTTTATTATTGACCTCCACAATTCTATCTTTATTTTCTTACTCATAGCTCATAAAATACAAGCTCAACATGTGCAGTAGGTTAGATATAATATAAGAACTCTCTAGCTTTGTACTACATAGGGAAAGACTTGTCATGGAACCACTCCCAAATTGAATTTGTCTTATACCTTTTTTGTTTAATAATTTGAAAGAAACAAAATATACTGTTGTATTCTGGATTCATAATCCCAGCTATGTAGATGACATTCAATATTTGTGGGATCCTATCGATCTTTAAAATATAGACATTATTTAATGGAATTTTAGTAAAACATCATGACCAATATGATTTAACTAATCAAAATTTGTATTCGATGTAGTATTGGTATCTCTCAATACCAATCTAGAAACATAAACTCTACATAGAACTATTAGCAACTAATAGAAAACTCAAATATAGAATTGATTATAACTCATTGATTATTATTTCATATAATTATTGGCACACCACTAGTTTATATCCTATGACAATATATAGATACTCTTCAACTTAGTTTTATGTAGAGAGATGGATCTTAATTAATTTTTAAAACATAGATTCTAATCTTGATTGCCATGGCCTAGGAGTGTCATCATAACTTACAACTATATCAATGTGTTGGATGTGCATAATATCTTAAATAATTTTATGATTTTTATACACTATATATGTAGTAATTAAATCAAGACAACTTACCACATTATCTAATACTTATTAGAAACATATCATGAACTGGATCAATCAAGTCACTATCAAAACTAGTTATAATGCTTTATTTATCCCAAACATATTCAAAATGCATTCAAACCTATATTTGAGTTTTTTCTCCACATCAATCTCTATAATTATCCAATTTTTCCATGCTTCAAAAGTCTCCAAGATATATATATATATATATATATATATATATATATATATATATATATATATCTTCATGCAGTCATACAACCATAAATGCCTTTTTTTCTCTTCTACCACTCATTCACTCTAATTCTTTTTTCCTACGTATTTTTATTTATATCTTTCTTTGACTCCTCATAAAGTAGTTTTAACCTTATCTTATATAACTAAATATTCAAATATAGATCTTGATAGTGAACATATCTCAACTATCACATGAATTCATCATTCCTCTCCCACGTTGATCTCAATATGGTTACAAAGTTGTAAATAGACTCATGATTTTGACATTTTACTTTACCCTTAAAATTTGTCACATGTATTACAAACTTAGCCTATTTTAAGACAAGTAAAGCATCTAATGGCTTATTATTGATTTTTCAATACTTCCACACATCCCTAAGACTATCATAAATTGATTTATTTACATGTTCATAATGGAATTATTTTGATTCTCATGAATCAATAGACATCTAAGGTAAATAAATTCATAGTTCATTCTATCGAGGTATCCTTTCTTGATCATGAAATGATTAGCTTTGAGCCTCAAAACTCTCGTTTATCTATTAAGATCTGAGGGATAAGTTCCTATAAGTAAATACTAGATTTTATTTGTATAACACTCTCCATTAAATACGTGTTCTTCACATACATCTTTAATGGTGGTTCATGGATCAAGATAAATTATGAGTTGAAAAATGCCTTGACCTCTGATGATCCTTTTAGGCTTGATCTCTATGTTTAATTCTTGGATCTTGGCCATCTATTTTACTTGATGTTTTCCTAGTTCTTTCTATGATAGGGTAAACTTGATAGTAGGGTTAGTTATAATATCAATGGTTTTGTTTCTCAAGATGAAATTTTAAAATTTCTTTACTACTTTGATAAGAGTGAAAATATGCTTGTCAATCATAAAATACTTGAGCTGCACATCCTCTATATTTGCGCTCATGAATGTAATTAGATGCTCAGTTTCATCCTTATTATGTGTGATAACTACATAAATAATGTTTTATAAAGAGAATGAATACATATAGAAATATTTTGTGAAGTCTAGACTAATTAACATTGGAGCTTATGATATGGCATCATTAATGTCTTGAAAAGACTTTCTAGCTTTAGTTATCAACTCTATTTTAACATCTTTCTTGAGAATGTCATTTAGAGGCTTGACAATTTATACAAACCTTGATATGCACTTATTTATGAAGTTTATCTTCTCAAAGAATGACTTGAGCTCCTTCTTTCTATTTGGTGGCTAAATTTTTGAAATTACCTATATTATATCTGGATGAATGGTGATCCCATCCTTTGTGATAATATGTCCAAATATTTTTTTCTTAGTGACTCCGAATATGATTTTATTTGGGTTAAATGAAATAACAAACCTTCTTCATCTCTCAAATATGGACTATAAGTGAATTATGTGATCTTTTCTATTCTTTGAAATCACTATAAGATCATCCATATATACGATTATGAATTTTGCTATTAGTTCCTTGAAGGAATGATCCATGGCACATTAAAAGGTAGCTACTACATTGATTAGGATAAATGAAATCCTTTTGTATGCATAAGACCCCATTTTGTAGTAAATATCATCTTCATTCTATCCTCATATTATAATTCTACCTGATTGTAGCCTAAAAACTCATCCAAAAAAGACATCATTGTAGAACCACTCACTATTTGTATTACCTCATGTAGGGAAGGTAGAGGATAATTGTCTTTCTTAGAAGCCTTGTTCATATTTATGACGTTTGCACATAATTTAATCTCACAATTCTTCTTTCTTACTAGGACCAAATTGGCCACCCAGGTATAATGTCAGATTGAGAAGATGATTTTGGCACTTAATAACTTCTCCACTTCCCTCTATATAAGATACTCTAGAATAGAATTTAATGGCCTTTGCCTCTACCTAAATTTTTTATGGTCTTTCTTTAGGGGAATCATGTGAGTGACGACCTACAATTCATACACCTTCAAGTCTTCATACATCTACGTGATAACATATTTGTAGTGAGAGATTAAATCCCTAACTCATTATCTTTCCTCGATAATGAATCTAAGACCAATATTCACATAACACATGTTATGATGATCTTAAAGATTTTCCCTCTTGAAGTTTGATTCATCAACCTTGTGCTACCTGAGTTGTTGTGCCTGAATGTCCAAGTCTAATAGTCTTTCCAAGGAGACTAAACTAGTTAGAATTTGATTTTTTTAAAGTTCGAGAATTCCCTATTAAATGGTTTTTCCTGACAAAGGTGGTTAATGTCCTTATAATCAATGATTTAGGACTTGAAATACCCTAAATTAATTTAAAACTAAATAATCTATTGATCATCATCAAAGACCTACAATTTTTTAATATTATCTAGAACAGAGGGATAAAGAACTAATTTAATAGAAAATCTCCTTACCTTAGAATCCTGTAATGACTCACGATTGGTAGTAGTAGTAGAAGCTAATGAATTTATGGCTTGATTTTTATCTCTTAGGAGTGTTACTATGTTAAAATCTTCAAAGCTTTCAATTAAATCCCAATATCTATGATTATATCTCATTAGATAAAATAATTTTCATTGATATTTGTTTCTTACTTGGTTTTTATCACCTCTGAGTCACCAAATACTTTTATTTATTTCACATTGTTCTTTTTCACAAATTGTAAGCCTAAAAATAGAGATTCATACTTATCTCTATTATTAGTACATGGAAATTACAATCTTTAAGTTTCCAAAACTTCTAACCTTGAGGATTAATTAGCTCAATTCATATGCCTAATCCTTGCTTGGACTTGGCTCTATCAATATATATAGACCATAGTTTCTTAAAACCTTTATGTTCTAGATTTTATGTTATATTTTGAGTGGTAAAAGTATAAATACCAAGGGTGGAAGATTCATACTTAACCTCTTCATTTTTGGCATTATATTCTATGATGGAATATTTCATTCTTGGATTTCTATCAATTATGATCTAGTTCACAATTCCTCTCCATGGTAGCTAGATATGAGAGACTAGTCTATGCTTAGCAACAATCCAAATCCTTTTGGTATGTCCACTATTAGAATATAAATGGTCATCTAGAATCTTGGTTCAGATGTTAATTGGATGTGTATGTTAGTTATTTCTATAACTACCAGTACCACCATTTTATATAGTTCAGAGACCATTCTCTCTAAATTACTTGGAGTGAGATCAATATTATTACATATAGAGGTAGGCATGATAGTTGTAGATTTTCCAAAAATAAATAAATAGTTATGAATGTTCTTACTGAATGCCGTAATAGTTAGAAAAAATGGTGGCACTCTGGGCTTGCTCTTGTAAAGGACATTGCCATTAGCAGCATTAGCTTTTTTAATAGTCAATCTAGTTCTTTCCATAGTGGAATTTCTAGTAATGGACTTCTAAAACAACTCCTTTTATTCAATTATCTAGGATAACTCATGCAGAGTTATATTCACCATAATTTTCTTCATATCTTCCATGATGTTGTATTCTCCTTTACTCAGTTCTTCCTTGTTTGGAAGTTGAGCATTACCCTTTGGAGGGGGTGGATTGTTTTCTACTTTACGATTTGTAGGAATCATCATGGTATTTGTAATATTCAAGGTGGTAAGAAGATATTTGTTTCTTCAGTTTTATGGACCTTTGTAGGACTACTAGAAATAATGAACTTCACCCATATTATCTTCTGGTTTGTTGTCATCTTCACCTAGGAAGGGTAACTCATGAGTTTTGAATAAAATGGATACACTAAAAAATACAAGATATTTATGGGATTATAGTGCATTATTCATCGACTCCTATTGAGTTACTTCCATTTGAAATATTTTGAATGTCGTATAGAACTCAATATAATCAAGCTCACCATGTTGGGATGTATTATGTATTCTACACCAATTAGAAGAGCCATTTCAACTATGTTGATTTATGGGAGCTTGTTAGACTACTCCATATTATTTGAAATCCTATTTAATGGTATATCATATCTCTAGAATCTAGTGTTTTGGTTGTTAGTTACGGCATTAGCTTTGCCCATCTTTTATTGCATATTCAATAAATTGTTACTCAACTTTTGGACTATGTTTTGAATAAAATCCAATTTAGCTTTGCGGAATTGTAACTTGTCAAAAAAACATGGTAAGTGAAACTATATGTTAGTTTTTTTGATAAATATTTCCTATCACATGATTGTTCAAGTAGCCAAAATTTGACTATATTCTCTGTGTCAGTAAGGGTAGTGTGTACAATTGATTCTGATTATATATTGGAATGTTCTACTTTACATGTGATATCTAATTAGGCAATATAAATCCACTATTGATTTTAGGTGCCCTAGGCATCTATGTGTTGATATTCCTATCAATTTTAATAGCCTTTTTAAATGCTAATGCCAAAGTATTTGTAGTAAATGCTCTTCTCAAGAACATAATAGTGAAAGGGTCTAAAGCATTCTTGTACATCTCTAATGCTAATTCTAATTCTAGTTTATAACTTTAGGTAAATAAGTTGTACATATTCATCCATATTTCATTGAAAGCATGGATGAGCTCATTAGGCTCCCTCTTCATACTGGTGAAGTGTTGGTGTACCAATCTAGGATTAGTGACTAGTCCAAACTCTAGAAGAAAATACATTTGATTTTGCTCCCAATTGGTGATGGATTTTTTTGTTACATTTGAGTACCAGTCATAAGAATCATTTATTAAAGTAAAAGGGAAAAATCAACATGCAACATCTTCATCAACTACATTCATTAAACTTAATGTAGCTTTAATAGATTTGATATGTTCTTTTGTTGTCCTTGGTCCTAAAGGAGAAGAGAATGGTAGGTACTTTTTAGTATTCCTTGGTAAATCATGCACATCTCTCAGGATGACAATAGTAAATCCAACTAACTAGGGTAGAGCCATTGGTTAATTAATAGGTAAATGGCTCCTTAAGAGTAAGGTGTGCCCTAGTGAAAATGGTGGATTTTTCTAATCTAGAGTTGTTACCATAGCTCTAGGTCATTTATGACTTGTCAAGGTTACACTAATAAACTAGCCTAAGAATTATATTTGGTCACTCTATTTGGTGACTCCATTGAAATACTAGTGAAATAGCATTGATGCAAGTTTTATTCACACCACAGTCAAATGAGGTAACCTCTAACATTTTAAGATCTCAATGGATGTAAAATCCACTCTAGGGAATGAGTTCCAAATATGTAGTTTATTTCAACCTATTGATGGAATAGGGGTAGGGCATGAAGGTTGTTGACAATGTTTTTGGATAGAGGTGTGGGCTTCTAAAAGAGTGAATCTCTATGTCAGTTAGATGGGTGGCTGGTTTATAATCTAAATTAAGTCTTAATAAAAAAGAAAAAAATGAGGGTCAGGTAGGGAAGAAGAGAAGGTTATATAGTTCTTAGGAATCACTTCCCTAGTTAGTTTATAAATAGACCTATGCTTTCTAAAACCTATTCTTATTGCTAGCAACAGTAACACAAATATTGTTAGACATGGATAGGAAGTCTAAGGAAATAAATATGTAGGGAATTCATAAGCCTCAAATAAAGGTTTCTCCTTTTAGGATATTTATTGCACATCCTTAATCAAGAGATTATGGCTTAGTCAAATGAATTATTTTAAGAAGTTTTTGTGCAACAGAAAACTATACTAAAGAAATCACTAATACACATTCAAAAATATGATTCAATCAACTTGACTAACTTAGTCAATATATTCACTAATGTTTCAATATATATTTCACATCTATGATCAATATATCAATTAAAATAATCAAAAATCTATTCATAGTTGTCATATAATAAATATTATTGAAACACAACCATAGAAATAATAACTAATTCACATAATTGAAAAGAAAATTCTCAGAATACTTAGTTAATGATCAAATTTGTTTCACTACTATGTATTCAGTAATCTTCTAACAAAAAGTTAAGTTAGGTTACAACTATATATATAAACTTGGTCACCTCATCTTCCAAGTTCTTACAAGGTGGTTACATGTGGTAGTTAGGACATGTAGTTCTAACTATAGTCTAAAACTATATAAGAGAAAACTAAACGTTTAAAATATAAAAAAATTGACTTTTGCAAAACTATGAAACGTGTTCATTTACACAAAATAGAAAGTCAATTTTTACAATAAGCTACTCAAAATACAAGGAAAATCTAAGTGAATTCATTGTTACAAAATGATACATGTGTAAAATCTTAGGCTATCAAGGCTTAGTCATTTGAAGCACTACATGCACCTTAATTGGAATAGAGGTTAAAGTGGTAGTTGAATATATAGTCACACCATTAAAATCCTTCGTATTCTTCACTTCATTATTCTCATAAACCTTTTGCGTTGCTCTATGTTGCTATTATATAATATCCAAATTTAGCAATGGTGGCTAATGAATTATTTTGGTCTATGCAAGGATCTTTGTATTATCTTCCTTGGATATTTGAAAATTACACTTGAAGATTTCAACTGTAGTGACCTTGTTTTTTGCCTTGATTAATGCAGACTCAATTTTTTCAAGTGTCAAGCCTTGTAAGTTATGCTTAAAATAATTGACCATTTCTTAGATAAACTTGTCAAAATTGATCCTAAAAATTAAATTATCGATGGAGTCCCTAACTTTAGATAACTTAAATTCATTAAAATTTTTAACGAGTTAGGCCTCATGCACTTGATATCTAAGGATTAAATCCCCAACATATTTTACCCAATCCTTTACCTCTTCCTACGAAATGACTATTAGATTTAAGGTACTAGATGCCTCTAGAATTGGCATAAGGTTGAGATGATTGTATAGAGAGTTACCCATATAGAAAACTAACATATTTACTTTTTCATTATCCTATCTCAATTAATTGAATAATGGATTGTATTGGTTTACATGATGGACCATTTAAGCCTTCATAAACTCCATGGCTTCCAAGGAGTTATAACATCAAGAGGCTACCTCCTAAACTTTAGCTTTTATGCTAGTAGGAATATGTATTGTCTTGGATTTCTCTTTTAGTTTCTCCACTTTGGCCTCTAATTCCTACACTGCTACCTCAAACTCCTATTGAGATAATTTCATGCGTTTATGGATTGCAACTATGACTTTTTTTTTGTGTTTGTTCTAGGTCTACAATATTATCCTCATATAGAGATTATCTTGGTTATATGTTATGCCTCTTTATGAGGGAGAACACTTCTTTCCTTTATTCAAGGATGATATTGGTGATTTTATCATCTTCTAATTTCCTCTTTTTCACCCTTTGAATACTACTAATTGGGAGATCAAACAAAGTTGAAATAGAAGGAAGCTCAGTGATTTTGAAGATTGGCATTTAATAAAACTTTATTCTTAAGTCCATTACCAATAGAGGGATGTCTATGTAGGATGTGTCAGAGGTTGTGACAACAACCTCCTCCTTGGCATCCTCTTTAACTCTTTTTTTTGTGGCCCTTGGTGAAGATGTTAAGTAGGGAGGGCCATATAATTTTAGACCAATCCACTCCTCCAAATTGATGAAGTGGATGGACTATGATTACATGGGGCTTAGCATTCCTTCCCATAAAAATACTTATCACTATGGTTTCCTCTATGGAAGTGGTAGATGGTAGTGTAAGGGTGATTTGGGTGGAGTGGACATAGAGTTTTGAGGTGGCTGAAGTAGTCTACACCTTCCTAAATACTTTTTTCTTCATTAGGGTTTAGATAGTATAAGTGCCAACAAGAATAGAAGGGATCTATATGGTGAGTGGGATGGAAATGGAGGGGTCAATATTAGTAGTGGAGGTGGAGGAGGTAGATGTGTGAACTTCCATAGAAGTAACTTTCCAAAATATGGGTACATAAGATAGAAGAGAACTAATAAAAGATTGAGTACCTACGAAAGTGAGTTCCACAAGCTCTATTTGGAGGCTCATAGCTTTGGCTCTCTCCAAATATAATTCCTCATCTGAATCATCCTCAATATCCTTGATGATCACACTAACTTACCTATCTAGTTCTAAATTTCGAGGTTAATTAGGCAAACCTTATGATGTCTCCACTATAGGACTACCTATAGGAGTCATAGGCTTCCTCTTATAGACTAGAGGGGTCTTTGCTTATGTGAGGGAGTCTTGGGGTGTTGATGATTATACTTTTGAAGTTGTTATCCAAATGGATGTAATAGTATATAATTAGGGCATATCAATAAACACTTGACTATAACTTGTAGTAGGTAATTATTGTGTTTTGTCTTCCTCATCAGAATCTATGTTGATGGCATTCCCTTTTTTTCCTCCCATACTAAAACTAGGCTCAGGTAGTCCAGGCTCTTTATTCACTTTATTTAGTTTCAACTTCAAAATATGTCCTTAGGAGGATGAATTTTCTTTATCCTTGGATTGCTCCTTGGACTATCTTTTCTAGAAATCCAAATGTTGCAACCTTTTATAGAGTGCTTTTTGTTGTCCAAATCATTGGTAGAAATGAAAGGGTGATCTTGGATCATTCTTAAATGATCCTCTTGTATACTATAAATCCTTTCTCATTATAATGCATCATCATTACACTTGTCATTCATAAATTATAAATCATAGTCATAAGGCTCATGATTGTAAGGGATGTTGAATCCATGTATGCACTTTTGGATCAGCCCATGTGGATCCCAATCTCTATGTGCAAGTGTGGGAAAACGATAAATCTTGCATTTTATACCTACTTCCCCATTATATATAAAATCCTACAAATATTTAAAAAATGACCAAAATGCAAGTCCTTCTACCTTGAAAAGTCCTCTTTAATTATTTTGCATAACTAGAAGGTGATTTCTTATTTAGCTAATTTATTTGGTATAAATTTTATGAGACATAGGGGGCCAAACTTGTTTCCCCAAATCATGATAAAAATGAAATTTGGGTAAATTAAATAATCCCCTTTTTGTACCAAGTTATTCATAATATTATGTCCAATTTGAGGCATGGGTGAGCCATGAATGGCTTGCCAAACCTAAGGATAGACATATTTGGATATCTTCACCATATGCTTCATATAGTAGTAGACATACATGAATTGGTAATGGTCACACATCCTATTATTCTTATAATCTATGGTTAGAGACCAAAATTCATTGAGATATTTGGAACACATACCCATGACTATGTCCAACAAATAGGACATCATGTAAAAATCTCTTGATAGTATGGGATGCTTGTTCCTATGAATAATCTACTCTCTCAATCAAAAGCTAATTTTTTCACCCACAACATATACAACATCATGTGTAATCATCATGTAATAAAATGACACCCATTCTAAATTAACAAAATGAGTATTGGTCATACTATATAATCAATTGAGATGAAACATACTAATGTGAATCCCCATCTTGAAATTGTCAATCAAAATTGGTCCTTTCAACTTCTTCCCTTTTCATGTGATGGTCTCATCTAGGAGTAGACACAAATATAGTACCTTATATATTGAGGTCTCTTCATTAACCTACACTAATGTGCGATTTTAATACTAGATATCTTGTATACTCAAAGACAAATGTCTTTAGAAATTTACTTCTCAAATGCATGCAACCATCATATTATTACTAAAATGATGAAGGAAAGCATCCTCTAGTATCTTCCATGAAAATAATAGTTTCCTTAAGAGATGAATGCATGACATTACTTCTAGCTGAGCTAAAAAAAAAGTTTAATATTTTTCATTTAAATGCAAATAATTTATTAATGAATAGTCTATCTGCTAGTGTTATTTCATCTTCCAGTAAAAACACATTCACTAAATTGATGACATCTCATAACATTGAATAATTTTTGTACTTTTCTCAAAATTTTGTAGCATCAATGACTATATATATGAAATATGTGGAGTCCTAAGTTAAATATGGGGATGGTGGATTCATCCCTTGAAATTTCCTAGATGTATATGCCATTGATGTGTACTATGTGCTACTTCCTCTAGGCATTATGTATGTTATGCAAACAATTCAGCTCTAGCATATTTATTGTTTTACTCACAATACTCTTGAAATGGGAACTTCTTTATCATTGTAAGAAAGTAGGAGAATTAAAATTTAAGTTAACTTGAATACAATGATGGATTTTTAAAAGAGATTGGTTAGGTTGTGGAGCTAAAAGATTCACTGATGCAGACATGGAGGAGGCTGTTGAGAGGTTGCTGAGTTGTAGCATAACTGGCATCAGTCTAATCAACCGACATCAATCATATCTAGTGTAGAGAAAACTGACATCAATTAGTGGTCAATCGATGTTAGTCATCTCCAGCCAGACATGGACCAACGTTAGTCACCTGTGCAATTTTAGAACTGTCAGTTGCACCAACAGTTTGTTAATGAACTGGTTGTTTGCATGTTGAAGTCTAATTTTAGCCTTGGAGCTATGGATCTATTTATTGTAATTAGGTGTATAATTATTGTTTACATGAGATATATTTAAGAGACTCGTGGGTTGTATTGTAATTTGTTCTAGTTGAGTTGAGAAAGGTTAGCTCCTTTAGAGGGAAGAGAGCAAGGTGTGTTCCTCCTAGTTCCATAGGGGTGCCAAGTGTGTATGATCAAGTTGGTCTGTAGGTGTGCTAGATCAGGGAGAAGATCCACCAGGGTACTGGTTTGGAGAATTATAAAGACTTGGTGAGGTAAGGACAAGGGTTCTTCAGGGTGTAGAGAGATCTACATGGTAAGTAAGATTAGTTGATTTGTAGGTGTTTGTGTGTGCAAGGTCTAAAGTGGATCTACAGGATATCAAGGTCAAAGGTGATGGGCAACACAATAGGTAGCAAGATTAGGGGAGATCTACTTGGAGTGTGTGGAGCACTTGTGGAGTGCATGGAGCACTTGTGTACTAGCAGTAGCAATACGGACTGGTGGTACTGGCAGTAGTGATACTGACTGGTTGGAGGTGAACACCAACTCTATGTTTGAGTTGTGTGTTGGGACCGTAAGAGAGAGAGAGTGAGCTCTTGAAGAGATTTATTGTTTATGCCCTAGAGGTGTGGGATCCGTAGAGGTGTGTAAGGAAGAAGGTGGCATCTTCTTTATTGTATTTCCTTCTGGAAGAGTATTAATACAATTAGGTATTGTCTCTCATATTCTGTGTTATTTCTAAATTCTAGTTACTTGTGCATTTTGGTTAAATTTTGCATGTTTAGTTTCTTGGTAATAAATGGTACTTTTGGATCCCAACAGTTGGTATCAGAGCATGTTTGTTGTTCTAGATTCCTAATAGTTGGTATCAAAGCATGTTTGTTATTCTAGATTCTTGACAAGTGGTATCAGAGCATGTTTGTTATTCTAGATTCCTGACAAGTGGTATCAGAGCTAAGGTTGCAGGGAGTAGGTTTGTGTTTGATTATAGGTCACTCTCAAGGGTTTCTAATTGAGTGGGAGTATAGCAATGGTAGAAGAAAGTACACTAAGAATGGAGGAATTGAAAAGCATGAATGGTCAATTATGGTGTTATGGAAAGAAAGAGTAGGTAAAGAAAGATTGTGGTTGGTAGAAGATCATCATGAAGGAACTAAAGAAGCAGATGTTGTAGGTGTTGTTGCATAAGATGCTCTGGAATGTTCCTTGGATAAAGTAGAATCTTGGTTTATAGATTTTTTTTCCTCTTTCCATGCAGCCCCAAATAGAGGGGTTGGTGAGCCTTATCAAAGTATTGGAAAAGGGAAAGTGTTGCTAAAATTGTAAGTGGCCAACACATGGGTGTTGAAGAAGGTCATGCAGGTCCCAGTCTTGAAGATGCAGCTAATTTATTCATGAAAGTTGGGTGATGAGAGATGCACATGAACTCTCATAGTGGATGCACTTGAATTAGCGTGTGGTAAGGAAGTAGGTACTCTTTATCTACTTGGTTGTATTACTGATTCTTCTTCTGTTGCAAGGATGTGGCTTTGTAGGCTTGGTCACATGAGCAAGAAGGAGATGCATGTTCTTAAGAGGAAGTTAGATATGTTTGACAGACTTATGAAATGGAAAGCCTTAGTGTTTATGGAGGAGATGATGGATAGAGATCAACGGATGGGACTAGATATCTCTGAGCAGGGCAGTTTGGATAGGGTTTTGATCCATGGAGAGCTCACAGATAAAAAGTCATCACTCACAGGTGAATAGATAGGTACTAACATCAGTCATGTGTAAACCAGAGGAGTTGGTGGTGTTGGGTAGGTGGAGATTGACGTTGGTAGGATAACCGGCGTTGACGACCTAGACAGTCACACGGAACTGACGTCAGTTAGACGCAGACTATGTGGTGACCAAGGTCGGTCACTAGAATAGATTTTGGGTGGATAGTAAGCTATCAAGGAGTCTCAAATGCCCATGGGGAGGATTGAAATGGTAATTAAGCCTCAAATTCATTATTCCTTTTCTTTATACTAGTTACTCACTACAGAGCAGGAAGGATACAGGAAATAGTGGGAGCATGGCATGAATAGGATGCAGAACCAAATGGGAGATTTGGTAGGGTTGCTAGCTAGTATGAAAGCACTGAGAGATGAATGGATTCCTTGGTTAAAGAATAAAGAGAATGGACATGTGAGATAGAAGGCCAGGTCATATGGTCTTGAGGAAGCTACAGGACAGTGGTATATGTTTGACAGGTGGATGACAAAGCATGGCTTTAGTCAGTGTCATTGTAACCATTTTGTTTGTCTTACCAGGTGGATGATGGTCATGACATTATCTTGTTACTATATGTGGAGGATGAGCTTGTTGTAGGTTCAGACATACAGGGTTTTGCTGAGCTAAAGGTAAGGTTAGTTTAGTGGTTTGCCATGAAGGATTTGGGAGCAGCAAAATTCTTTGGCACGAGAGACATGGAAGATCACAGGTTGATTTTGTCTCCAATTGGAGTTGATGTGAATTAGGTGTTGGCGAGGTTCAATATGAAGGATGCTGAACTAGAGTACACTAAGGGCTGGATAGTTTAGTGTCTGAAATCACATGAGGTCTAGTATAGACCTGAGTTTTCCCTAGCAGTGGGCACTGTCAGAGAGTTAGGAGCCAATTCAAGGAAGTGAGTTTTAGGTATTTGAGAGGGACCAGTAGCATGTATACATGTTATGCAAGGTTGGGACTTCACTACATGGGTTTGTAGGTTTAGATGTGGTAGGTTACTTGGATGACAGGAGGTGCACCATAGGTTGTGTGGTGGTTGGTCTTCAAGATTGATCTTAAAGAGGGATACAAGCTAGGAAACAGATTAGACAGTGTACAGGTATAGGTACAGTGCAACTATTTATCTCTAAGTGGGAGAATGTTAGGTTGTGGAGCTCAAAGCTTCACTAATACAGACATGGAGGAGGCTATTGAGAGGTTGCTGATTTATAGAGCAACTGGTGTCAGTCTGATCAACTGACGTCGGTCATATCTAGTGTAGAGCAAATTGACATCGGTCAGTGGTCAGCCAATGTCAGTCATCTCCAGCTAGATAGGGACTGACATCAGTCACCTATGTAGTTTTAGAACTATCAATTACATGAATAGTTTGTTAATGAACCGGTTGTTTGCATGTTGAAGGCTAATTTTAGCCTTGGAGATGTGGATCTAATTATTGTAATTAGGTGTCTAATTATTGTTTACATGAGATTTATTTAAGAGACTCATGGGTCGTATTGTAATTTGTTCTAGTTGAGTTGAGTAAGGTTAGCTCCTTTAGAGGGAAGAGATCAAGGTGTGTTCCTCCTAGTTCCACAGGGGTGCTGAGTGTGTATGATCAGGTTGGTCTACAAGTGTGCTAGATTAGGGAAAAGATCAACTGGGGTATTGGTTTGGAAAATCATAAGGACTTGGTGAGGCCAGGACAAGGGTTCTTCAGGGTGTAGAGAGATCTACATGGTAAGTAAGATTGATCAATTTGCAAGTGTTTTTGTGTGCAAGGTCTAAGGTGGATCTGTAGGATAGCAAGGTCAAAGGTGACGGGAAACACAATAGGTAGCAAGATCAGGGGATATCTACTTGGAGTGTGTGGAGCACTTGTCGAGTGCATGGAGCACTTGTGTACTGGCAGTAGCGATATGGACTGGTGGTACTGGTAGTAGTGATACTGACTAGTTGGAGGTGAACACCAACTCTGTGTTTGAGTTGTGTGTTGGGACCGTAAGAGAGAGAGTGAGCTCTTGAAGAGATTTACTATGTATGACCTAGAGGTGTGGGAGCCCTAGAGGTGTGTAATGAAGAAGGTGGCATCTTCTTTGTTGTATTTCCTTCTGGAAGAGTATTAATACAATTAGGTATTGTCTCTCATATTTTGTGTTATTTTTGAATTGTAGTTACTTGTGCATCTGGTTAAATTTTGCATGTTTAGTTGCTTGGTAATCAATGGTGCTTCTGGGTCCTAATAGTTGGTATCAGAGCATGTTTGTTGTTCCAGATTCCTAATAGTTGGTATCAGATCATGTTTGTTGTTCTAGATTCCTGACAAGTGGTATCAGAGCATGTTTGTTGTTCTAGATTCCTAATAAGATGTATGACCTATATATAATCTTGCATTTAATAGAAGTTTGTGTGACATAAATGTGCAATGTTTACTTAGCTTTAATTTTCATATATAATTCAAACTTGTTAACTCAAGTTGTTAGGGATCCTTAAATTATTAATGGGAAATATTTTTACCTTTGTTTTGGCTAATTATTTTGACACTAGTGGTACTCTTTAGTAATAAGGAACTTAAGGTCTATATCAAAAAAAAAATGCTTTTGGGATAATGTTCATAGACTAATTCCTTTGAGGGAATTATTTTAGACAAAATGTTCAAAATAATTTCCCTACATAGATACTTCATTTGGTAAAAAGTCTTGAAAAGATTATATTGAAGGGTTATTTCAAAGGTATGAAGAGTATTTTCAATTTACCCAATGGGCACTTTTTATTTGAAGGGTCCACTTCATAGGGCATTTTGTCCATGACAAAAATCCCAAAGTATTTAATTCATAAAGGTTTAGGGGCACTTTTGATTTATTCAAAGGGTAATTTCATATGGATAATGGTTGTTTAAAAAGTATAGAAGGGTAGGTTACACAAAACTCAAATGGTATGTGTCTTGTGTCTAGAGGGTCTTTTTGGTGGGAAAAGGGTTGTGATCATTATCTTGAAGGATAAGTGGTTACATAGAAAAGGGTCAAAGGCTTGGGATATAAATATTGAAGGGTATGCCCATGTTAAAGGGTTGAATACACAAAGGTTGGAGGGATCTTTTCATAGGGAAAAAAGCTTGAAAATTATATCTTAAAGGATAAGTCTCGTATGGTAAAGGGTTCAAGACAAAAGCCCTGAAGGTTATGTGATTTAAAATATCTAGTCAGAAGGGATAAAGTGGTCAATTTGAAAAGGCTAAATGGATAATTCAATGGATAAAGGACACTATAAAAAGGACAAGGGGCTAATTCAAAAGTCTTGAAGGGTATGTGGAAATGATTTGAAGGGTCTACTTCATGGCAAAGATTGCTTGAAGGGTTTACTTCATAAAGGTTGAATGGAACTTTTGATTTCCTAAAAGGCTACTTTTGTATATCTAAGGGTCATTTCAAAAATCCTAAAGGGTAGGTGGAAAATATTCAAAGGGTCTACTTTATGGAAAAAATTGCTTGAGGGGTTTATTTCATAAAGGTTGAAGGGTAATTTTGATTTCCCTGAGGCATACTTTTGTATAGCTAACTGTAATTTAAAAATTCCCAAAGGGTAGGTTTAGTATGATCGAATGGATAATCCATAAAGGGATTTGTTTCAAAAAAATGTTTGTAGTCCAAAATTTCACAAGGCAAAGAGCTCATACGTTGAATTCCTTTGGGAGAATTATTTTGGATAAAATGTCTACAATAATTTCCCTAATAAAATAAGGATCTTAAAAAATTAAGTCAAAGAATAAAGGCCCAAAAACACCTAAAATATAAAACCCAAAAGGCAAATTGCATAAGTGATAAAAAAATTAGCCTAAAAATATAAACTAAAAGAATAGTCTCTATATAACAAAAATTAGTCATATAAAACACAATACCAATATCATCCTACCAAAAGTGAAATACCTTAGATTTTTTAGAATTTTCATAAACATTAGAAAAAATTGGGGGCTCGATATTAAGACCAAAATCCAAAAAAAGTGGGTTACCATTTCTCCATCAAGAAAAGGGGGATGATGGGTACAACACCTCTCAAATATTTTCCTTAGTGTTTTTGGATGATTGGCCCTAATCTTTGATTTTCCTAGTATGTCATCAACATAGTCTTCAATAATGTCATCCATCATATCATGAAATATGATGGTCATATGTTTTTGGTATGTGGAACCAGCATTTTTGAGACCAAATGTCATAATCTGGTAACAAAACATTCCACATAAGATGGAGAACATTATTTTATGTTAGTCTTTTGATGTAATCTAGATCTATTTATATCTTGAGACTTCATCAATAAGGGAAAGAATTTTGTACATAGATGTAGAATCAACTATCATGTCAATGTTTATTAAAGAAAATTCATCTTTGGGGTAGGCTTTTTTTATATCTCTAAACTTAGTACATATTTCTATTCCTTATTACTTCTTACTAACTAGCACAACATTAGATATCCACTCTAAGTAGTAAATCAATAAAATACATCTCATTTATAAGAGTTTTTCCAATTCTTTATTCACTCATACAATAATTTGAGGATGCATCTTATGTAAATGTTATTTACATTTGCTTGGTATTAGGATATACAACAAGGTGGTGTATAACCAAGGTAAGGTCTAAACCTGGCATGTTCGAATAGAACTAAGAAAATATTTCAACAAATTCCCTTAGAAGGGCTGTAAGTATGTCACATTCCTCCTATATGAGGTATGTGCCTAATTTGATCCATTTTGTGTCATATGGAGTCCTAATGTTTACTTATATAGTGTCTTGTTTAAGGGGAGTCAAACCATCTTCTATAATGGTTAGTAATGATTGGAACTGGCTTGTAATAACAGAGTCCTCTATTTAAATTGGATCTTCAAGTTTCCTTATGCAAGATGAATCATAATATCCAAATCGTAAGTATGACCATGTGATAAACACTATTGGAAACTCATGAATGGTTTGGTCTAAGGCATATTATTCTTCACAACTGAACTCATACCCATCAACAAATTCATCATTGGTGGTCTCTTGAGATTTATTATGGGAAAAGTGAACACCCCCACCTAATGGATCATGAAATAGGTTTTCACCAAAAGACTAGATTTTATCTTTACTTTTACCATGGTCTAAAGCACCTCAAATATGTTTTCACTTTGGAAACTCAATGTTTTATTTAATTTTTTATATCTAAGGGTGTTCACCCATTCTCCAAAATAGGCTACAAGATCCAACTTGATTGAAAACCCTTGTTTGTGGTCTCCCAATGGAACATTCTCTCTTAAGCCTAGAAAATCACCAAAGGCCTAATCATTCTAAAAATTTTCTATCGGCATTGTGGATTCTTGTTGATCTTAGGATATAAGTTGAGTATGGTATAGAGGAAGTAGATTATGGTAAATAATTGGTCTTAGGGTAAAAATGACATGAATGTCAAACAAATTGGTATTGGCCAAGTCTTCTTAAGGGCTATTATTAGACTCTAATTTTCTTTAATCATCATTATTTCTAGTCATTAGCATTGGAACATGAATAACATATGTGGGGTCATCCTCAGGTTGTTTAAATTTGAGACTATAGGTTCCTTTATACTGAATGGAAGAAATTGGCTCGAGCATTCCTTGCTAATTTAGACTGAGGCCTCCTCCTTCATAGGCATGATTATCCATAATCCTATGATAAATATGGTAATTAACATTTTTATAATAGTTTTCCTATTTTTCATTATACAACCATGATTTATCATCTACAAGTAGGTCTTGTTCCTGGCTAGTGTTCAATGTAAAACTGATGGGTATTGGATTATGTAGTTTGCCTATTCCTTTTCATTAAAATTACATGCAAGGTGGTTTGGATTTAGGTATTTCATAGGTCCTTGGGTTTTGTGGAATCTTTGAAATGTGTAATATGTCATTAGTCAAAAAATTTCTTCAACCATTAGATGTGATGGTAAAATGATTGGACATTTCATGAGGTGGCATGTGGGAAGATGAATCAAGGATATATGGGTCAATGTAATTAGCCTCTTATAAATAAATGACTATTTCCTTACCTTTTTCCTTTTTAGGAATTGGATTAAACCAGAATGGTAGTTATGTCTTTAATACTTGACTTCCAAATGCTTACAATGTTTGTAGGGCTAAAAATCTATGTGAATAGTGACCTCCATACATAAATGAGAGAACTTGATACACTAGGGAAATGTTGAAGGGATTGCATAAATTTAATTTATTCAACATCTACCCAATAGTAACTTTAATGAAAAATATAGGTCTAACACATGACATAATGTATCATGGGTCAAAGGCCTAATAATAAATGGCAAGATAATAGTCCCTTGTGATTCATATTCTTCATTATCATAGGCCTTGATAGTGATATTTTTTTACTAGAGATTAGCTATCATGTACTTGAGATGATTGATGAAATTTAGAGACACAATATTTAGATCTGATCCATTGTCTATGAGAACATGCTTTACTTTGTGTCATATGATGAAAACTTTGATGTATAACAAATTTCTATGTAGAGGGCTAAGGGATGACATATCACTTTGGTCAAAGGATAATTGTCAGCTTTGGCATAAGTTTCCCACTAAATATTGAAATTTGTTTGGGGATATGTTATTTGGAGCTTGGGATTGACTAAGGAACTCTGTCAATATGTTATTATGCATAGTATATGTATGCAACAAACCCAAACTTGAAATTTTTACGAGCATCTTCTACAATTGTTCCATAATATCAAATCCATTATCTTTTATAGTGGAACATGGTGTGTTCCTAGCTAGGATGGTGGGTTGGATGGGTGTATTGATAGATGGATGTGGGCTTGGGATGGTAATCTTTGATCACTGAGTTGTTATTTCATAATTGGGATTATAAACATGACCATTATTGTTATTAAATGATGGTGGAGGGGGACTAGACATGATAAGTCTTAGTTATAAATGCACTTGTATGTGGTCATGGGTCAATGACAAGTTATCAGTATAAGGTCCAAAAGTAGTAATCCCTACATACTGGTATGCCTATATGTAGTCCCAAGTTATTTAATCATCACTGGCATAGGTTGTTTGGTTAGGATTCATTAGAAATGGCATTGGTTTGGTTGTCACTTTGTTTTGGATTGATGGAGATAGTGAAGACATGACTTCACATAATATGGCTTACAAACTTGTTGTAGTCATGTAAAACTACATGGTATGTTTGTTAGTTGTTGGTATCATTTTAGCCTAAGTTCCATCTATTTGGATGACATTGGTTCTGAAACTACTAAAATTATTGGTGTTGTATCAGTTGCTAATATTGATACTATTATTATTCTAGCCTTTGTTGATGTTACTATTGGTTACTATTATGTTTTGGAAAAGGGTTTTGATAAATACATAGGTTATGATTAGATGTAGATGCTCCATTATCCAATGTTATCTCCCATTTTCCAACATATTTTTAATAATATGTTTGATTTTCACATAATGATGTAAATTGTGTCCATTAACCCAATGATATTCACAAAACCCATTTTGTCTACACCATTCTAGATAAGGAATTCCCTTAGGATAGTTCTTCAAAATGGACCAACTAATAAAATTACTTGTGGAAAATTTATGAAACATAAATTCAATAGGATTTCCAAGGTCACATAAAAATTGATGAGTAGGCCCATTTTTCCTTGGAAGAGGGGTTTATAAAGGCAAAGGCTGTTACATTTGTTGTGATGGTCTAGATTGTTATGAAGGATACACTTGCTGAATAGGTTGTTGGTGAGGAGTGATTTGAATTTGTGGCATAGGCTAAGTAGATGGTGTTTACACTATTTGTACATGTTGTGACTTGATTAATCCATGTCTAATAACATTATTCTTATGGTTAAATTACTTGGATTTTTTATAATTATTGGTAGGGGTTGGTTCTGATGTTTGTGCTTGGATTTGATTTTGGTTTTAATTTTGGCCTTTTCTTGGGTTTTGATTCTAATTTTTATTTTATGAGATAAGCTTGATGATCCCTTTATTTTAAGGGCCTTTTTGATGAACAAACCTTTTTAAATGATTTATTTAAAGGTATGTGTACACTATAGCTCTAGATTGTAAGATATCTTGATGTTTGAATTTTTGGTAAACATAGTACCTAGTTGATTATCTAATAAATTATGGGTTAAGTAGCTATCAAGGGATATCCATCACTATAGATTTATTTCAAAACATTCATCAACATTATATTTATATTGGGTCAAATATACTACCGAAATATTATTTTTGATATTGTAGGAGAAATATTGCACAAACTTGTTTGAAAGGTCATCAAAATCAACAACAAAGTTCTTCAACAATTTTAGGAAGCACTCTAAATTTTGTCCTTTTAAACACTGAGGAAAAAAAATAGGAGGTATATGTCACTATAATCCACTAGTTGATAAGGGATAAATAATTTTACTAAATGGGCCTTTGGGTGTCCTTTACCCTTATATATGTCAACCTTTGGTGGTTCGTACCTTAGAGGAAATGGAATTTACAAATAATCCATGTTGAATAGGGAGGAACACATGTCATCTGACTTAAAATTCTTAGTCTCTTTCCTAGATTTTATGGTAGACATTTCATCTTTCATTTGATTCAATTATTAATCCAGGAAATTAGATGGAACATTGGTGTAAGGTGGAGACTGGGTAGTCAAAATTAGATTAGATTGACTAGGGTTGGAGGCATGGTTTTCTATTGAGTGTTGGTTTGGATAGGGAATTTATTTAGAGTATTCATTCATGTATTATTATGTTATTATTTAAATTTCATGCATTATGGTTTAATATTCTAGTTTGGGTTAGATATATAGGCTTAGTTTTAGGGAAATTATAGTTAAGATGGAAGGATATGGCTTTGGGTGAAGTGTTTTAACTAATATGGTTGATTAGGGACTTACTACCAACTAGTGAAACCTAGTTTATTAAGGGGAACATATTGTGAAATAAGGCCCTATAGTTATTTTCTGGGACATTTGATAACAAAATGCAATTATTACCTAATTATCACTTGTAGAATAGTAAAACCTCTTGGTTTCATGAACCCTTATTGGGAAGTGGATGCTTGTTGAAGGTTCAATATTTATTGGTAACCAATGGGCATACATTATTGAGTAGATAATATTTATAAGGTATATTTGTCTACAATGAAAGAGATATACATGTTACTATCTGATTTGGTAGAATACTGGTTTCCCCTGTTAAGGTGGAAAAATGTTTTTCCTCTACTACATTGGTATATTGGACTGTGCCTATTATTTAGAAATTTTAGTCATAACCTAATAAGGTGTAGTAACATTCATCACATTTTATTGATTCAAGACACTATTCAATGCTTGACTACTTAATACTTGTAATTGAATGCTTGATGAAGTAATTGGTTGAGGATTAGAGATAGTTTATTGTGGTTAGGAGGTAGAATTTGTGCCCCTTACTATTTCAAATCACTCATGGTGTTAACTGTAGGAACTTATTATGGACTAGTTACTTGTGTAGCTACACTAATTTAGCCTAGATTTATCTCATTTTTCCACATAGAAGTAGTAAACACTTATTCAATAATTAAGGTATTAAACATGTTAGCAACTGAAGTGAATTAGATGAATGAGTCTATACCCAAATTCTCTTATATTTTCAATTTGATTAAGACTCATGTTAAAGGATCTATCTCGATAGGTGGACATTTTGACATGGTCCTATTATTAAAATTATGTGTTAAGTTTGAACAAGTTTTCCATGATATCTATGTTTATAAAAAATGGTCCTCCATGAGGCCTTTTCCTATTATAAGCATATTTGGGTCTTGATATAGCCATGATACTATATCTTGTGGATTTATATAAGAGTTTGAATAATGTTTTGGTTATAAGGCATATTATAAGGTACTCTAACTAGACTTGGCAAATTTTTGTAGGGGAAGTATATTGAAAATATGGACCCTAACTAAGTGGCTCTGATTAAAACTTTGTCCTTGTTTGTAATCAAGTGATGATCAAAAAAATAGGGATCGTATGTCAATGACACTGTAATTTAGTATGGTTTTTATGGAAGTTGTTTGATAACTGAAGGTATACTAACTAGGTATTGTGTTGTTTGTTCTTAGTCCTACTTTGAGTATGGAGGCATGCTGACCAAATAGTGAGATAAAGGATGTTCAATTTGTTTCCTCCATTGAGTTTTGTTATGTGGATAAGTATTTATTCAAAAACTACATCCTCACCATATGAGTATTGAATAAAGTCTTCTTGTGTGACCTTATTACCATATCCTAAATTGTACATGGCTCCACTATGAGTATAGTGAGATATATTCAAATCAGTGATGAATATTTTATGAAAGGGATTATATTTATATAAACTCTTAAAAATAATGTCTAAAGGACAATTATTTGAACTTACTCTAACTTGGTCAAAGGAATGGATCGATATCTCCAAAAGGGTTTATGCTAAAATATTGGTATAAAAAAGTCTGATGTCAAATGTCTAATGTTAAATGTCTCACACAAAAGGTCAAGTGGATGAAATAAAACAATAATTCCAAGCTCTAGGGTCAAATTTTCTCAAACAAGTATAATCTAGGTAGACAAAAGTTGCTAGGACTAGTGGCCAAATGTGGCATAAAATCTAGGCTCAAAATTGGCATATGCTAGGACTTTTAGTAAAACAAGGCACAAATCCTAGACATTTAAAAACAAGGTATGAGATTTTAATCTAAATAATGTGAAACACTTTGGCATATACTAGGCATTAAAATTTATTCATGAACTTGTTCAATTATTATAAGTCATGAAACATAAGGCATATGGAAGATAGACTATTTATCCCAAATAAAGGCACAAAAAATAGTTTTCAAATTGGGAAAGAATTAACCCAAGTTACACAACATAAAATATAAATATTGATGTCTAGGATAATATTACATAAGGAATACACATAAATCAATCAATGTTTAGATTTGAACTTGGCAAGCTTAATTGAAAAAAATCAACTTAGGAAAACTAGGAAATTTTGAACAAAAAATAAGCTAGACAAAAATAAATGGCATAATGACACTAGGTAAACATCCAAAAGACACATGTGGCTTTGGATTAAAAAATGGAATTTTGGACACAAGGTAATCAAATATATTAAAATATTCAAGTAACATAAATACATTATTGTACTCTAAAGATGTGATGAATGGTTTGTTTCAAGACACAATTGTGAAAAGTTTTAAAATTAATTGTTTAGTGTAACATTAACCTTTTCAATCAAGTGGCAAAGACATAAAGATTTTTCAAAAGACTAAAGTAGAGGTATGGTGCCATATGGATGATTTAATGCCTCTTTAAACAATGGATTGATGTATACACAAGACTCATTTTTGATGTGGTATAAAAAATAATAGTTTAGACTCAAACACCATACAATAAAGGATAAAATGACATTAACACCTAAGTGTAATGTCTTGGATCCTAAAAATGACAAAGTTGCATAATAATGTTGAATTCTATCAATATAATCACTCTTAAGAGGATTTTAAGTTTTAATCCAAAAATAAAAGAACATGAAAAGTAGGGTTTTTAGGCCTCCTCTTCTCCCAAGTATTTGTATTATGACATGAAACTTCAGGCTACTTTCTTTGCATCAAAAGTACATCCATGGTAAGTGGCGTTATTATAATATATCATTTTTTGTGTATTTATAGATGGTTGCAAGTGTTTCTAACATAATATATGCTCATGATATTTATATTCACATCAATCATTTATTTTTAAAAATGTCTTATCCTTTTCACAACCACTACATCTATCACTTGCTCAATGTAGTGTAATGTTTGAGTTTCCCCTAAGATGTAAGAAGATATCTTACTAATGGAGTTTGTTTAACAACTCAAACAAACATCCCAATAAGTTTACCTCAATTTATATACCCCACCATGGAGTGGGGTTGAAACAATGCTAGGAGATGAATTCCCAAGTCAACACTTTCCTGGATACCTTGTGAGGAGGTGATGAAATTCCACTCACAAGATAAAATGCATGAAAATAAAAGACAAGTGAAAATAATTTAGGGTCACATCTGTATCACCATAACCATATGGATTTGAGGATGGACTTAATTACATTCTTTTCACACTTTTAGACTAAAGTTATCAAGAAAATGAGTGAGTGCTTTTGGTTAAACAAGTTCTTATTATGAGATGTAATTTCAACTTTCTAGAGGAGTTATTCTAGCTCCCCTACTTCTAGTCACAATATTGGGACAACCTCATGATTTGGGTTCCCTATGGTGAGGTTGAACCTCTGGAGAAGGCCTTCTTCCTCTTAATAGATCACCTAAACTAATGATTCTACTAGGAAAAGGGTTAGAAAAGTGGGAAAAGGTTTTATAAGAGAGATAAAGGTGATGCACCAAACATAAATTATCCTCACATATGATTAAACCCACACTATATCAACATAAGACAATACTATCTCACACAATCTCATAAAATAGTTGATTATATAAGTATTTCATAAACTAGATCTAGGAGGCAATGAATGAAAACAATGAGGAATTATAATACTCACCTAAGAATTATTTAATGGCAAAAAAACACAATTCCAAACCTACAATAGATTTAAAAAAACTTGCAAGAGGCAAGAAAGAAGGATAATGACCTAGGAATAATCTCCTTCACAAGATCATCAAGCATTAACTTACTAAAACCCTAGTTAAAGGCAAGAGATAGGTAAAAATCATCTTATTGCATCATGAGGTAGTTATTAAAAAAAATTATAGGATCTATCCTTATCAAAATTAGAGTCTCTTTCTCTTCTTTTCAAATTCAAATAATCTATCTAAAATCAGAGAGAGCCCACTATAATGCGGATTAAAATGGGAGATATAAAGAAAAGGGGAAGAGAGAGAGGGAACACGTAAACCAAGATCATGAAATGAGTTGTCACTAACTTAAAAAAAATGTTCCACCATATTCTGATCAAATTATAACTATTTTTCCATTGATAAGTTAACCTTAATTTATCCTAATAAGCCCCAAATCTTCTCATTGGCTAAGCAACACAATAGAGTACAATAGTTTTTTTGAAAATGATGTGTCATTATCCTAAAAGAAGGAGAAGTTTAAAGGATTTATAAAATAATTTAATGTTCCACTTGAATCTTTAATTTCCAAATCTATCTCTTAGAATCTTATACCATATTCTATTTGGCTTGCTTATAAGGACAAAATCTTCATATCTTGAACTTGATAGGGCCATGACTATATCTATTTTTTACCACTATATCTACCTATTTGTTGAGGTTATGATTATGTTGATACATAAGACACTACTTCATTAATCACATATTTTCCCCCACTCCAAACCTGAACATATGTCTATTATAGGTGAAAACTAATCCATTTATTATTTTTTCTATAGTTATCATGTTAATGAAAACTACAAGATGCATAGCCTTATTCTATAACTATATTAGGTTTTAAAAAACCTATTATCTATGAACCTTTATGGAAAATAAGAAACACCTACATACAAGGATATTCTTTCTAAAATAATAATGAACACAACCATGAAATAATCATGTAACTTTTTGAAAATAGGGTTAATAGGTTTTAAATATTTGACTATAGGTCCTGACTAAGATTTAATATAGATAGAATTTTATCTTTGGTAATCCTAACTATATAATTATGTCTCATGCTTAATGGTTCTTGATGGATCTCTAATGGTAGTATATGTCCTTTGAAATATTACTCTAGTTTGACCTAGGTTTAATCTATTCTTCATTTTAAGTATCCTATATTTGAATGTTAATGTCAAACATTAATCTTGATCCAAGTTATTTTATCATGAAACTTGTCATCCCCACATTATTTTTATGGACCCCACAATCAAATCTCATTTAGTCCTGTACTGGTACCATGTGGTGACCTCACATTCAACCTGAGTTTATTAACTCTTTGACTTTGTTCCACTTCATTGATCTATTTTTACATAGATGAATGTTTGTCATTGATTTACTTGGGGTTATTCATGGTTTTGATATTTGGTAGTTATGCATTCATTCTCAAAATTTTCTAAATTTTTGACATCTCACTCACTATTGATCTTCTTTTATATGATTAAATACACTCCATTGATTTATTCAAACCCACTAACTTTGTTGATAACCACACATCATTAGATTTTGACTTGAGATTTCATGATTTAGACACTTTTTAGTTCTCCATTCATTCTTAGGAACATTTGAATCCAAATGGATAATTCTTGTGGCTTTAACATTATGTCCCCATGCATGTTCCACTCTACTAATTTAACTTTGAAAGCTTATATCTTGAGATAGATAACTCATCAAGATGCTAAATTTACAAGGAACATTCCAAGAATAGAAAAAATCATGTCCATGTGATCTTTTGTATTTGATATGCTTCTTAAGCATACTTATAAAATGTATAACTAGATTAACCTTTTCATTTCTACATGAAGTGTCATGATGGTTTGGCTTCTCTAGGCTTATGTAACTCATTTTTATCCATTTAAAGTTATGATAAATATTTGATACTTATACAAACTTGATTCATGCTCTCTTGTATGCCATGAACACCATGAAAACCTAATGGTTCCCTTCATTTGAAATTGTAGACTTTCTTCAATCCATTTAGTCATTTACTCCATCAAGAAATCTGCTTAGCTCCTCACTCTACACTCAGACTTATAGAACACTAATACATTCATGTAAAGTTTTGTATGCAGGCCAAAATTAGCCAAATTTTTTTGGTGACATCCTGTGATTACATGCCTACTATGTAATAGACTAGTAGCCTTAAACTGTCCATTAGGCATGGAGTCTCAAATCTTTCCTTCCTAATTGATCATGAAAATGATACAAGGATGCTCCTTTCCAAAATAATTTCTCTTGAAACAACAAGGATTAAAAGGAAAAAAAATAAAAAAATGTTCCCAAGGAACTTATTTAAGGGAAACATAGACTTGAAAGGAAATGTGGATAATACACTTATAGGAAATCATAAAATCTACTCTAATATGTACAATGTTATACAAAAAATGCAATCTCTATTAATAACAAGGCTTTAAATGAATTCTATTGACTAGGATGGGTAATACCTCTCCATCCAACTCCCTAAGATGAAAATTATTATGATGTATGCATCCATGGATCAAGTACAGACCACTACACAAGATGTCAAACTTGGTATGGTTGCCTTGTTTGGCCTTATTTGAGTCCTATTTGAGGATTAGGTCTCCTTTTTTGAAGTCCCTTAATATTTCTCTCTTTTCAAAGGCTTTCTTGACCTAATCTTGATGTGACTCAAGTGTCTTCATTGGAAGGTCCATGGTTTATTCAAGCTCCTTGAGCTTTGTCATACTTAAAATCATAGGCTAACTCTCCATCAACTCAATCTAATGGGCTAATTCCAAGGAAGGTATTTCAATAGAAATGGGAAAGTTGGCTTCTCTTCCATATACTAGGATATATGGAGAATTTACAATGGAAACTTTTGGAGTCACTTTTTTATCCCATAAGGTTGTCCTTATCTTGGCATGCCACACTCTTTGATTTTCTTCCATGGTCCTATTAATAATCCTTATCAAGTTATTGTTTGTGGACTATGCTGGTCCATTACCTTGAGGATAGTAATTAGAGGATGTATTGAGGTAGATGCCTAATGTAATTTCCCATTCACTTATATTTATGCCAATAAATTCTAAGGTATTATCTAAAATTATTATTACTGGGACACCAAACTTGGTCACTATGTTGTCATAAAATTCCAACACTATTGTTTCATTGTATTCACTAAATGTAATTAATTTCACCCACTTGGTAAAATAGTTAGTAGTAGTGCACACACATTTATATCCTTTAGTATAAGGTGGATTAATAATTCTTATGAAGTCCAAACCCCACTATATGAAGGGTTGTTCCACTTAAATTATGTTGAGAATAAAGGCTACAAACCATTATTTACCTATAGATAGAGCACATTTCTAACATTTTCTAACCCATGCATAAGAATCTTTGAAAATGTTGTACTAATAGTAGCCATCTCTCATTACCTTTACTTCTTTAGTCCTAGGAGCAAAATGTCTCCTATAGGCCCATAATGAAATTTATCCAAGAGTGTTGACACTTAGTCATCATCTATGCATATAAGAAATACTCCATTGAGGTCCTTTTTGAATATAACCTCATTAAAAAATTCATAAATTATGGAGTAAAGTCTAAAATACCTTCTCTTTGCTCTATTTAGACCCTATGGGCACTCACCTATCATCAAGAAATGAGTCATATCTTGAATCCAACTAGTGTGAAGTGGAGGTGCATCTATTTGGGAGTTATATTATGTCACCAAAACAAATTATTTGTATTTTTTAAGGTCATAAACCATATGTTTAGATAAGCCTTTACCTCTGACTAACTTGGTGACCTTTATCTCAACATCATATTCCATAACTTTGGTAATACAACCAACCCTTTTCTCATTCAAGTCTTTATCAAGGAGAAATTACCTTACTTTAGAATGACATACCATAAGATGTATTTTGATATTTTAGAGGAATGGTCTAATGTTTTTAAGGCTCTTTATACTTGATTTTATACAAAAGTGTATCTCACCTCATATCATTTCAACCCTTAACTAAAAAATGTAATTGGATGATCAAGTCCTTTGCCATTCTTATGCATCATCATGGCTAATATGTTATCAACATTAGCAAAGGTGTACAATACAAAATACTTTTAGAAATTAGGAATCATGAGCGAGGGTTCTTGGGTAATAACTTTCTTAATGGACTCAAAAGATAATTTACCTTCACTTGACCAAGTGAAAACTTAACTCTTCTTGAACATGGCAATGATGGGTTTGAATAGGTTACAAAACTAGGTATAAAAATTCTCACAAAATTTATTTTCCTAAAAAATAACTAAAGTCTTTTCTTATGTTTGGGTAAAGATAATGTTAAGATAGCACTTATTCTATTAGGGTTAATGGCTAGTCCCTTATTTAAGATAACATGACCTATAAGTTTGCCTTCATGAATAAGAAACACACATTTCTTAGGATTTAAAGAGATCCCATATTATTTGTATCTTTTAAAGATCAATATTGGATTATCTAGGTGTTCTTTATTCTTCTTGGATAAAACCATGATGCCATCTAAGTAGTCTAATACCATTTATTTTAGTAACCCTCAAAAATCCATGTCCATTACTCTTTGAAAGGTTGTCATAGAATTTTATAAGACAAAATGAATATTATGATATGCATATATGTCCCACTTTGTGGTTAAGGAAGTCTTGTATTGATCTTCTTCTCTTACTAGCACTTGGTTGTATCTTGAATATCCATCTAGAAGACAGAAGAATTCTAAACTAGAAACTATCTAAATAAGTTTCTCCATGGATGGTAAGGTGTAGTGGTCTTTCAAAGAGAACTTATTTATATCTCTAAAGTCCACACATAATTTGATCTCCCTATTTTTATTACTTATAGTCACCAAGTTGGCTACCCAAGAGGAGTGATTAATGGGAAAGACGATTTTGAACTTAATCAATTTAGTCAGTTCTTTCATCATAATCTCTTCTATTTTGGGGTTGATAGGACTTTTTTTCTACCTAATTGGCTTAAAATTAGCCTCTGATTCTATGGTGTGTTGGGCAATCTTGGGATCAAAACCTATAAGGTAGCTATATTCCCAAGAATATATATCTTTATATTCTCTATAGAGATAAATGAAAGCATGCCTTTTATCTTTAGTTCTTACCTTTCTAAGCTTGAGAATCTTGTCTTTAAGGATAATAAGTCTTTCATAGTTATCTTCATTTGTTGGCATCATTTCATTATCTTTCTGCATATGGTCTCCCTCATGGAAAAGACCTTCAAGGGTAACCATCCTTTAAGGATCTTATTATATTCCAATTGAACAATTTACTCCTCATAGTAGTGTTGAAATTTATATTGGTTCGTTGAGGAAAATTATACTTCCTACTATAAGAAACAAGCAATCTATTTATCATTCTCAAAGACCTACCGATGAGCTTTATTATCTATAACTAATGGTCTTACCAATATTCTAACATGTGGGTCCACTTTGGATTTTTTTAATTCATTTGGGAGGTCAAACTGAGCTCCCACATCCACCAACCTATTAACATGTTGATTTTTGTTCCTTATCACTAATTAGATGTCAAAGGACTCAAAATCCTCCAATAGGTTCCACACTCTATGTTTTTAAGATCTCATCAAGGGATTCTTGGTGATATTCTAGACTCTAACCTGATGCACTATCAAATCTCTATCTCCATACACTTGTAAGTGTTTGATTCCTCTCTTATTACCCCATTCAAAGCCATGGATAAGATCCTCATATTCCACTATATTGCAAGATCAATTATATTAGAACCTGTAAGAAGAGAAATACCTATCATTTGAGGGAGATGATATAATTTCACCTATACCTACCCCATGTTTTCTCCTTGAACCATCATAAAATAATTACCACAAACCACTAGATTTATTTTATGTGCTAGTGATGGATAGAATAGACTCAATCTCCTTATTCAAGTACTAGACAGCCATGTCCCTTTCTTCAATACCTTATAAGGAGTCAATTAACTGATTGTCACTCCATAAATCATCCAAAAACATATTAGGTATCTCCTCAAGATGATTATTTAGTTCTTGACCAACTGTGAGATCATCCCCATCTAGTATGGTATGATTAATCTTAATGCTATCTAGCCCATAAGGTTCAATGTGGAATTTTGAAATGGGATCAACTTTTATGGATACCTTAGGTATATAACTTGATATTAAATCCATGTATAACCAATATACTACTAGATAACCTTCAATATTTGATATGAATTCTTTAGATAAACATAGTGGAAAATAAGGGGGCGCATATAGAATCAATACATTTTGAGCCACTAAGACACTAGGATAAGCATGATGGGTCAATTTGAGGTCTCTAATGATACCAAATGGTTTGGTGGAAGATTTATCAAGTTGAAACACTCACTTAAACTGGGGATCATACATTAAACCAAACTGATCAACTATAGAATCAAGCATTACTAAGGTAATTTATCCACTATCTACCAAGAAATTATACACTAGAGAGTCACCAATGATCATATAAATGTAGAAGGGAGGAGGTTTTATCATCTCACTTGATTTCCCCTCATTTGGTCCTTTGGTTACTTTGGTGACAACCACACTCTCCTTTCCTAGTGTCTCCATAGGAACATTGGTCTTTACTAATCCTTCTTATAGGATGTCTATATGTCAAGGTATGGAAATCATGTCCCACATTGGCATACTCACATTGGATTTTTTCATTTGTTTAAAAATATTGATTGCTGGACCACCAAATTTTGCTTTTGCTTTGGGAGCTACAATTGTACCTTAAACTTGTGAGTTTTGGGTCACTAAGGCATTCCATTGATTCTAATTATTTGGAGATATTAGAACCTTTGGAGTAGTAGTAAGTTAGTTTGGATTTGATAGTAAAAGAGTGGTAGTGGGAATATCCTTGACTACTTCTTGGTTATAATCCATATTTCTTCTTTTAAATCTTGTATTAGCTGATACTATGCTTAGCTATCACTATCCTATTGATTGAGTGCATAACTCTCTTCTTGTTCATAATTAACCATGGTATAACCCAATTGATTTGATCCCCCATTATAGCCTTGGAATTGTGGGGACTCTTATATTTTTATCATCATAGGAACTTATGTGTTCTGAGCCATAAGGGCTTGATTGTACCATTTCTAACAACCTACTACCATTGATCATTGAAAGCCTGATTGAAGTTAGTGTTTGGGATAATGGATTGACCAAAGATTGATTCCAAGGCACATTCCCCTAAACATATTAAGCAATCTTGTTCTGAGTAGGGACGAAAGTAGTAGAGGTACTCATAACATTTAGCTTATAATGATTTTTCCTAACATAATTAGGCTATCTTTGCTTTTGGCCTTGACTTTGGAAATTTCCTTTATAGGGTGGCCTAGTTTCCTGATAATACTATTGTTAAGGTTGGTATGTAGCTTTATAAGGTATATTAAACTAATATTGTTTCCTCTTAACATTTACTAAATCACTTCCCAAGGATTGAAACATGATATTAAGATCTTGAAAATTCTTATGTTCTTGGGAATCAGTAGATTGAGTAGTGGAAGCCTTTACTTATTTTGCCATTGGTATGATAGCAAGGGAAGGAATAATAACATGAGGTGGCTAGACTTTAGGGAAAAAATGCATTGGT
This sequence comes from Torreya grandis, assembly GCA_037957365.1. Taxonomy (NCBI): domain Eukaryota; kingdom Viridiplantae; phylum Streptophyta; class Pinopsida; order Cupressales; family Taxaceae; genus Torreya; species Torreya grandis. The sequence goes on from JARHVA010007426.1 coordinate 205,378, forward strand.
GGTCTAGGAGTAAGATTACCATCCTTTACTAGAAAATTCTCTACGCTAATAGTGACCTTATATGCATTTGGTAATATGTTCACCCCATAGATTGAATCATGATTACAATATCGCTATTGAGGGATTTTAGGTAGTAAAGGAAAGAAAAGTTAGGTGTAGGTCTAAAAGAGACTATAATCCCATCCAATTATTTTTAAAACCTTATGTTGAAATCTTACATGAATTCATGAGGATTCCTCTTAATTGTGGTTAGTTGTTTTGCAAGTGACAAATGGTCTCTTTTATATTTAAATATCTTGTATAATGCCTCTCCTAGTGGATTCCATGATGTGATTGAATTATAAAAAATCATTGTATACTATTCTAGGTCTTTTCCCTTTAAAGAGATGGATAACTACCTAATAGTTACTTTTTCCTTATTAACATTATGAATATTGCAAAAGTTAGCTACATCCATTAGGTTTTTAGAAGGGGTTGTAGATTTTTCTCCTATGAAATATGGGACACTTTTAATAGATTCTAATAGAATATGGTAATACTTATATAGTTATAAAGGACTTTGACCATTAAAATCAAGAAAAAGGGAAAGATCTAGGGGCTACCATGGCAACAAAGGGGGATAATAGAGATATTTTTGTAGGAGTAGTCCTTGAAATTATTTTAGAAGGAAATATTCCTTTATAAAATTGTGTATTAGAAAATATTAACCTTTTTATTGAGTTTAAAGGTAATTCAATAAATTTAAAAGGAACACCTCTATAAGTTTACCTTAGAGTCACCTTTGGCATGAAATATAGCTACTACTCTACATACCAGATTGATTTGGAATTCAAAGTCACCAGATACTAAGGATTGGGAAATTTGGATGCTTATACCATATAATTAATACTTGGAGTTGCCATTGATGTTTTCACACATGCCTCTAAAGGTTGATTAGATGAAGAGAACACCAAAATACTTCACTTAGTACTCAATTTATAGGTCCCATCACACATGACAAAATAATTTATGACATGTAATTTTACCCTTCTAAATGATTTATTTAGGATCCCATAATTTCAATCATAATATTAGGACAACCTCAAGATATGGGTTTCCTATGATGAGCTTGAACCTCCAAAGAAGGTCATATTCCTCTTGACGGATCACCTAAACTAATGATTCTACTAGGAAAAGGTTTAGAAAAGGGGAAAAGGTTTGATAAGAGATCTAAAATGTGATGCACCAAACTTAAATTAGGCTCAAATATTCTTAAACCCACATAAGATCAGCATAAGATAATACTATCTCACACAATCTCACAAACTAGTTGATTACATAAGTATTTCATAAACTAGGTTCAAGGGTCAATGAATGAAAGCAAAGAGGAATTCTAAGACTCACACTAAGCATTCATTAATGGAAAAAATAACACAAGTCTAGACTTACAATAGTTAAAAACACCTTAGAAGAGGCAATAAAGAAGGATAATGGCCTAGGAAGAATCTCCTTCACAAGATCATCATACACAAACTTACTAAAACCCTAGCCTAAGGAAAGAGATAGGTAAAATAATCTTATTGCATCAAGAGATAATTATTAAAAGATTTTTATAGGGTTTATCCATATCAAAATGATATTATTTTACTCTTCTTTTCAAAATCAATGAATTTATCTAAAATCAGAGAGAGCCTGATACAATGCAGAAGAAAAAGGGAGATATAGTGAAAAGGGGAAGAGAGAGAGGGAAAATATAAACCAAGATAATTCAATGAGATATCACCACCTTTCACTGAATGTTCCACCATCTTTTGATCAAATCAAGACTAGTTCTCCATTGACAATTTAACCTTCATTTATCTCAATAGCCCCTGAATCTTCTCATTAGCTGAGAAAAACATTAGAGGATAATAGTTTTTCTAAAGATGATGAGTCATGATCTACTAGGAAGGAGAAAATTTAAAGGATCTATAAAATAATTGAATTTTCCAATTAAATCTCTAATCCCCAAATTTATCTTTTGGAATTTTATGCCATCTTCCATTTGGCTTTCTTATGAGGATAAAATCCTCATATATTGAACCTTATAGGGCCATAACTATATCTATTTTTTATGGCTATATGTCCTTTTATTCTTAGGTTATGAATATGTTAATAGATGAGACACTAATTCATTAATCACATATCTACCCCCACTCCAAACCTTAACATGGGTCTACTATAGGTGAAAGCCAATCCATTTATTGGTTTTCCTATAGTTATCATGTTAATCAAAACCTATAGGATGTATAGCCTCATACTTGAACTATATTATATTTTAAAAACCTATTCTATCTTTGAACCTTTATGGAAACTAAGAATTCCCTTCACATCAGGATCTCCCTTCTAAAAGAGCAATTAACACAACCATGAAATAATCCTACAACTTTGGAAAATGGGGTTCACAGGTTATAAATATTTGACTAGACTAAATGGTAATGGAAATATATCATTCATAATACTAAATGTATAACTATGTCTCATGTTTAATGGTTCTCTATTGATCTCTAATTGTAGTATATGTCTTTTAAAATATTTTCTCTAGTTTGACTTAGTCACATTTGCTCTTCATTTGAAGTATCTCATCTTCGAATTTTAATGTCAGCACTGATCTTGATTTGGGTTCCCTAATTATGAAAATTGTTGTCATTAAATTATTTATATGGAACTCATAGTTTAATCTTATCCATTTCTACACTAACACTATTTGGTGACCTCACATTAAACTTGAGCTTGTTAACTCTTTGACTTTGCTCCATGCCATTGATCTATTTCTGAATAGATGAATGCCTACCATTAATTTTTTAGGGTTATTTATGGTCAATAAACTTATTTATTCCTCATTAATTCTCAATATTTGGTGAATGTTTGACCTCTTACTTGCCATTGATTTGTTTTTATATGATTAAATGCACTCCATTTATTTATTTAAACCTACTAAATTTGTTGATCACTACACATCATTAAATATTGAATTGATATTTTATGATTTTGAAACATTTTATCTCCATGTTCATCCTTAGGAACATTTGAATCTAAAAAAATACTTCTCATGGCTTTAAGTTGACATCCTCATACACATCCCACTTTGCTATTTCAACTTTGAAAGCTTATATCTTGAGATAGATAACTCATCAAGATGCAAAATTTTTAGGTAACATTCTAGGCATAAATAATATCATGTCCATGCGATCCTTTTTATTTTATAGTATTATTGAGCATACTTATAAAATGTATAACCAGAGTAACCTTTTCATTTCTACATGAAGTGTCATGATGGTCTAGATTCTCTAGGCTTGTGCAAGTCAATTTTCTCCCTTCAATGTTTTGATAAATCTTTAAGACTTGTAAAAACATTATTTATGATATATTTTATGTATTGAAGACCATGGAAACATATTGATTCCCTTAAATTTTAATTATATACCTATTTCAAGCCTTTTGGTCATTTACTCCATCAAGAACTCTGCTCAACTCCTTAGTCTACACCAGGAATTGCTGAACACTGGTTCATTCATGCAAAGTTTTGTATGTAGGACAAAATTTTATATTAGTTCCCTAAATGTGATGGGGGAGAGCATACATTAATTAATAATTTTATGATAATAAACCTCTTCAAAAAAAAAATAATGAAAATGAAACTCTTAAGATCATTTATCTAGTGTGAGAGTTCATTTTAATCACCAAAAAGAGATGTGTTGTGAAGTTTAAGCCACTTGGAATTAATTTTAAAAATTGAAAAAATTTGAGGGAATATAAAATATTAAAATGAACTAGGTTAATTTTAAACACCAAAGACAAATTTATGCATGATTTAACTTCATTCAAACTTGTATTTTTCACATTAGGACCTGTAATTGATAAAGTGTTTTTGCTTTCTTAGAATTCCAAATATGAATGAGAAAACAAGATTTCATATTTTTCTCTTAAGTTTTTCTATTTTTTTAGATATAAATGTGGATCCACATATGGATATATCTAATTATATATAAATTTATGTCAATTAGTCACCAAAGGATCGATGTTGGTTAACACAGATTGATATTAGTTTCCTATAAAATATAGAAGTACATATAATATGGTTTTCATAGAAATATGGTTAGTAAGATGAGTATAAAATAAATAAATAACACTATATATTATAGGAAAATGGTCAGCTAAATGATATTCAATATTTTAGAAATAAAATTAAAACTAGAAAACTCAAGAAAAATTTGTTAAACACATTTCCTCCATGCACTATTTTGCAAATAGGGTTTGATGTTGGTATTTAATGGATAAACATCAGTTTTAGTAGGTTTTAAATCAATTTTATCAATATAAATGATGGTATCTATGTAAAATATATGTCACTAAAAAATAGAATATGTAAAAAAAGGTAAAACTTGAATTTTAAATACTATTAAGCATTCATTACAAAAACTAAAAGCTACATATTAGTCTCCTTGGTTTCAAGAGATGCTTGAGGCTACTACTTCGCATGCAATTTATGATCATAGGGATATAGGAAGGGATCTTAGTATAGTTTTAGTTAAAGTAAATTAAAACTCAAATAAAATCACACTAACACTTACACTCCTAGCTTAGATACTAGGGGGAGCTTAGTAACAAAAGCTAGATGAAAAAATAACTAAAACATAAAAGACACAAATATTTTTACCTTCCTTAGGATATCCAAATGCTTTTTTGAGTGGATTTATTAGCTTATGAAATAATAAGTCTTTGTGAAATCAATATTTTTGGCTCCTTATCTCCTTGGTACCATTGGATTTGATGTGGCTTGTGATTGTTAGGCTTAATATTTTGGCATTATAACACTACTTATAACAAAATAAATCATGCCTCTCTCTAAAATTGCATTATAAATTTTGCTTATGAGATATTATTGAAAATATTTGTGCATAATAACTTTATACCAATATATCTTAGGATTAAATAGGCAAGGCATTATATTTATATCCTAAGTATTTAACTCTCACCCAATTTGAGTTAGGGTTGAGTTAAGGCTAGGAATGGGTTAAAACTAAACCTAGGTGAGTCAAATATAACCCCAATAGAGTCAATAGTTGTCAAGTAATTATGATTTCCAATTAATAGGCATGACTCTCTAAGATAGATATTTTAGGATATTTTCAAAGAGCTTGATAACTCTTAAAGGCAATGATGAAAGGCTAAGACATTTTGAATTTTTGAATTTCCTATTTTAGATCTTCATTAATTTCAAATGGATAATTAAATTAGGCTTTTAATTTAGTTTAAATTTTTAATTAATTATAATTATCCTTTTATCTCATTCAAGATTTGATTTAAGTATGCAAGTGCCCAAATTAATAGGTTCATAGGCCAAATTGACTATTTTGATGCCACAACGTGATTATGGATGAATTCATGCAAGGTTATTATTATGTGTGATAGGATACCAAAATTAGGGATGTATTAATATGATTCAAATCTCAATTAGAAATGGTTGGTAGGAATAAGTTTGAAGTTTGGGAAAACTCTAGTTGTGGTCAGTTTTGGATGTCTACAATAACCATCTTCTCAAAATAATTAAGATGTAAAAATAACAAAATGATGATGTGTGTTTTTATTTAATTAAATTAGGGTATTGTAACACATGTGAGGATTATATATAATATAATTTTAGGTGAAAATATTTCATTTATTCATTTAACTCCTTCCCTTATAGGTTGCTGAAAAATATCAAATTTTAATATCTTTAGTAACCAAGTATAGGCCTAATGTTTTGACATTATCCTTTATTTTTTTCTATCATATTTTTGAGTCCCAAGAAAAAATATTAAAATAAAGGAGTGGTGTATAAAAAATATTCATTTTGACATGGTAAGATAAATAAAATAGATAGTTCAACCCAAGACCATGCAAGAAAAGAATAAAATGACACAAACACACAAGTGTAATGCCCTAAATCCTAAAACTAATAAGGTTGAATAGTATTATTGAATTATATCAACATATTCACTCTTGAGAGGATTTAAATTTTTAGTAAAAAAAGTAAAATTGCATGAGAATTAGGGTTTTTAGTATCCCTCTTCTCTCAAGAGTTTTTACTATGACATGAAACTTCAAGGTACTCGCCCTACATCAACAATATGTTTGGAACAAGTGGGTTGTTCTAAACTATCAAATTTTTATTGTTTATAGATGGTCCCAACTAGTATAATAGTAGAGATACAATCATACCATTTAGATCTATATCTATCATATTTTTATGAAAAGGTCTTGTCCTTTTCACAAACACTACATCCATTACTTTTTTTTAGTGTAGTGTGATTTCTGAGTTGCCCATACATTTTGAGGCCAAGCACCACTAAAGAGCTTGTTTTAATAGCTAAAAAAAATTTCCCTAGTGGGTTAACCTTATTTGTATACCCCACCATAGAGTGGGGTTGAAATAATGCTAGGAGATGAATTCCCAAGTCAATAATTCCTTATAAAACCCATGGGGAGGTGATGAACTCTTTCCTACAAGCTAAATTATATGAACAATAAAGATAAGTTGAAATATTTTATGGTTGTTTTGGGGTCACCCAAATCATATAAATTTAGGGAGGACTTAGTGAATCTATTTCCATTCTTTTGGACCAAAGTGACAAAGGAAAATAGTGAGAATTTTTGGTCACCCAAGTTCCCTAAAGGGGATGGGGAATATCATACATGCATCAATCATCTTGCTAAAACAAATAATTTTAATAAAAAAGAATAAAATTAAAAACTCTTATTAGTATGAAACTAATGTGAGAGTTCTTTTTATTTCTCCAAAATGAAGTATGTCGTGAAATTTGATCCCCTTGGAATTTGTTGCTGAAAACTTTGAAATTAAAAAAATGACTTAAGCAAAATAATTTTTAAAACATTAATTTGAAATGTGAAATTTACAAGTATAAGTGTTTTAAATGTCTCATTTTGGCCCTTTCAGTCTTGTAAGACATGTTAGGGAGTCCTTGTGCTTAGAATCACATCATGAGTGAATAAATGACTTGTTAAATCTTATTCTCAGGTTTCTGATTTTTTACACAAAGTGAAAAACTATAAAAACACATAGTAATAACACAAATGTCTCTAAAAAACCATGACTATCATCAAAATAATACAACTTCCATGAAAATAGAGTATTCAAATAAATATCACTACTCTAAGAACAATAATTCATAAATAATGACAATTTTAGAACTCACATAGTTGTGATATCATAACTTGAACTTGTAGCATAAATAGTTAGCAGGTATACCACTAATGGTTAAAGATAATATCATAAAATTTTAATCAATAATTATAAAATTATTGTGATATCATGGTTTTTTAAGTTGTGATATTATAATATTTTTAGTTTTAAGGAAATATTGTGACTATCAGAGTCACGATATTGAGATATTACATATTTCCTTGCAAACATAAATAGTCAATCCAAAAACTATAGAGGTCAACATAATACTATGATAGCTATACAACTACCATAATTCCATAGGTCAAAATCATAAATTCATAAAAAAAAACTTCATGACTTCTAGAAAACAACATTTAGCTTTCAATTTTCACCTATTTTAATCAACAAGGTTAAATTTTTACATGAAAATCATTAGGAGAATGATCTAAAAGGCCTTGGGAAATTTTTTTTGGGGTGTATCATCCCATAAATAATGAAAAAATGTGATAATTTAATACATATATGGTAGGTTATTAATACATATATGGTAGGTTAATTATGTTTTAGTCTCATAAAAAAATGAAAAAAACACACTAAATTCCTAACACCTCTAGCCTAGACAATGGGGACAACTTAGGTAATAAAACTTAATGAAAGTACAACAAAAGCATAAAAGAAACAACTATTTTACCTTAATTATATCTCTCAAATGGATTATTTAATGGCTTGATAATATTGTGCATCAAGGAGTATTTGAAAATGGAGCTTGCTCGAGTCCTTCTCTCATTGGCACCTTGGCTTTGATTTTTTGGCTTAAGATTTGAGAATGATAACACTACTTTCATGTTTTTATAGAGAAAATATTTCATAATAACTCTAAAATATCCAATATTTTTGAATATTTTTGTGCATAATAAATTTTCACCAAAATAACTTATCATTTCAATAGGTAATGCCTTGTATTCATAACTTCAAGAATTAACTCTCACCCAAGGTGAGTTAAGGTTGAGTTTACACTTGGAATGGGTCCAAATGAACCCTATGTGATTTAAAACTATATCTAATTGAGTTAATATTTTTCATGTAATTATGATTTACAATTACTAGGCATGGATATCAAATTAGATATTTTCAAAGAGCTTGACAACTCATAAAGGCAATGATGAAAGGCTTGATATTTTGATTTTTGGAATTTCCATTTTTAGATATTCATTAATTATGAATAGATAATTTAAATATAAATTTAATATTTTATAATTAGTTAATTCAATTTGATTATAATTTTATCTCTTTTAATATTTGATCAAGTTCCCCATTTAATAGGTTCATAAGCCAAATTGATAGTTATTATGTCACAAGGTGATTATGGATGAATATGTGAGAGGTTATTATTTCATAGGAGCTAGTATCCTACATAGGCATGCCTCTAAATTATTTTGATCAAGGATGAATGATGAGAGAATTAATTTGGGATGTTTAGTGATTCCTTGCCTTAATTTACAATGGTTAGTAGGAATCAACATGAAGTTTGATCGAAAGCTAGTTATGGCCATATCTAGGTGTCTACAATATAAAGAGGTTGTATGATGAGATATGAAGATATTTTTTCAAAACTCATGTACCTTAGGGTTATTAAAAATGAATACATTAATTATAATTATTAATTATAGGATATTTATTCTATAACTAATTTTAATAAAAAACATCTTTGTGATGATTGATTTATCAATTGTAGTCAGTGGAATTTCTTACATCCACTTAGTGAAATACTCAATTTATATAATAATAAAATTTTGGCCATCAAAAGAGGAAGTCAAAATTTTACAAACTAGATATAGCCCAAAATTAGAGAATGGCCAAGGTGTTGTGATAGGATAAAGCACTTGAGCAGGGACATGAATCTCATGAGAGAATTCCTTAAAAATTTGGAATTTTTTGATGTACTATATATCATTATGTTTGAGCATGGAAAAAATGTCCCATTATTTGGATATTCCTAGTAGTAGGATGAACATCAAAGTGGTTTCCACGAGCACCACTATGACATTTCAAATTTTTTTTCTTAAAATCTTAATCATTTACACATTTGAAGAGTATATCACTAAAAACATTTTGATATATGACTTAATCAAGGATTTCATACTCAGATGTAAATATCTAAATTCACCATCTATACTAAGAACTCTAACCTTTTAGATATTTTTAATTAGTTAATTAATTTATTATATCAATGTACTATGGGTAATAAATGACCATGATTTTATCTATGAAACAAATAAATTTTTATTGGAATTCAATGTCAATAAGATCACCAAAATCTAATGCGGAATTATATAACCAATCAAAAATTATTTTACCTTAATGGACTTATGGTTGATAAAGGTAAATTTTAAATCACTCAATTATTTGATGAATAAAACCATCCTTTTAGATAAAAATATATGGGACAATATGGTATTAAGGTATTGATATCACACAATGACCTTTGTCTATTAATTTATAATTTAATTCCTCAATAATTTGATTAAAAATACTATGTCCATACATTCCATGCTTGGGTATATCTCATTTCATAATTGAGAAGGACATGGTAAATCAAGAATATCAGTGTCTCCTTTCCGTCATCATCCTTATAGGATAACATGCAAATGAGAGATGCCTTAATTGTCCTAAAAAAAAATATGAGAGGTTGATTACACATAGGCTCCATGAGCGTTGATTGAGACATAATAAAGTTCTTTCCTAACTCTAATTCATCTTGGTATTATTGGATCCAATCATAACACTCTCCCTTTTTAGAAAATATTTCTTGGTATGGAAAACTTATGTAAGATCATGGATAAACCTTTATATTTACTCTATTGTACCTAGGAATTATCTTATTCTTGATTCACTATTATGGTAATAATTTATAAAATATAACACATCTTTTTTTATCAATGTAAATCCCATATTTTAAAATGATAAAACCTAAAATCTTCCCCTAGTAACCCAAAACATTCACTTCTCTTGGTTAAGGTAAATGCCATATTTAAATAAGTAGGTGAGAATAGATCATAAAACTTTAATATGGTTTGATCTTTTCTTTGCCTTTCTTATAAGATCATTGACATAGACTTATATTATTTTATGGATGAGATTTTGAAAGATGTTGGTTATGTTTCTTTGATAAGTTGTCTTTACATTCTTGAGGCTAAAACCCATGACAATTTAATATAAGGTACCCTAAATTTTTTTAAAGGAAATATTGATATAATCCTCTTATAAAATTGATAACTCATTATACCCTGATAAACCATCCATGAGTGGAAAAAGAACATATATGAGTATTGTGTTTATAATAAAATCATTGCATGATAATGAGAATTCATCCTTTGGACATGTCTCATTGATGTCTCTAAAGTTAATGTATATCATGATTTTTCCATTATTTTAAGGACACAACTGATATTAGATAGCCATTTGGTGTAATTCATAGGTTTTATTAAACTAATTTTAGGATTTCATAACCTATGATTTTACCATTAATGTAATCTCTAGTTTCATATTCTTAAGATTTTATTTAATAGGTTTAGAATTAGGTTTGGTAACTATGTTGCGAACTATTACTTCAATATTAATTCTAGTCATATCTAAGTAGGATAAGGTGATGGACTTAGAAATTTTAGTGATCAAATTCTTATGATCCTATATATCTTGATTTTAAATAGAAGACATGAGGTTTAGTATCTTGGGTTGATACTTATTCCCAATATTGATGTCAATGGTATTATCTATGAGAGAGGCATTCAATTATTTGAATTCTTATGGGGTATGGGTAATATCATAATCTTCATATTACAATTAAAATACCTCAAAATATCCCTAAAAAGATTTTTAATATTTAATTTTTAAATGTTTGTAATAATATTCAATTTAAAGTGTAGACAATGGATTAAATATGAGAGAAGCCCCATTTTTATGATGTGATGTAGGATGATGGTTGTAGACCCATAGGAACTATAAAATTTACTTATCATTATATATGAGTTCAAAGATGGGGGATAAATTTCATCTTCTACATGAACAAGTATTTATTTATTTTTAATATTTTAGATGAGTGGTTAATTTCTTACAAACACAAAAAAAATAGATTATGCAATCCTTTGATGAGGATAAAACTAAGAAGAGGAAACAACCATAGAATTGGCTAGTTGGTTATCCCATCTAATATTGTCCTCTATAGAAATAAATTGATAATCTTTGGTGATTTATCTCATAATATTATTTTATAGAGAAAGGTGTTCAAATATTATTTGGTATAATTCAAATACATAATTAGTTACTAGTTATGAGTCCTCTAATCCTAAGGTTTTAAACAACTAGTCTCCTAGCAATGAACATTATTAAAAAAATTATATTTATTGGGATGAATTTTTAATGCATTTAAAACCTAGCCTAAACATAAAATTCATAATCCCACCTCTACGTAATTTTAATATTCTTACTACCCTCACACCTAAATGGTATTTTATCTGATCATAGTGGAGAGTCCATTCACTTTTCAAAAGGAAAAAATATTGGTGGTGGTCAAGAAGCATCTATTTGATTTTAGAGATTTTGAATATGAAAATATTGAGGGTCATGGCTAATACATCATTAATTTCTAAACTACTATCCTTGTGGTGGTTATTAGTTTTAACCCCACTTAGTTCAAACAAGAGCATGATGGATTTATATTTTTTTATATATAAATTATTTCGTCATTAACTTTATTAAGATGATCAATACTATGTTAGTTTTACTTCAATCTTATTATCAATTTTTCAAATGCATTTTTTTCATATTTTCATATAACGAGTCCTTGGGATCTTTAGAACATGATTTTATCACCCATATTAGATTTGTAGTAGGATATTTTCTTCGGAATGTGGATAATGATCTATTATTTTTTGTTGGGAATGTTATACTCAAGATGAAGTCTTAGCTTTATCTTGAGATTTTTTTATTGACATATAATGGTTTTGGATCACATTGGGAAATGAAAACCTTTCCCAAACGTAATAATATTATCTCTTTGAACTAAGTATAAGGGATTCCCTTCATCCTATGCATCCAAAGCCTCCCTAAAATGATATTATAGTTGGTGTATTTATATATAAATTAAAACTTTGTAAGAACTATTTTGGTTCTTTAAGTGACCATCAACAATATGATCATAAGTGAATAAATTTTTTAGATATCATAGCCTTGAAGGGTGTTCGTAGTCATGGAAAAATTATAATCCCTGATTTGTGTGATTATATTTAACTCTTTATTAGCCTCTAATTTCATGACACCTATTAACATATTTTCAACTAAGGTCCCAAGTAAGGTTCCACTTTGAGATTTTTTTATGCATAAGTTCATGTTCAATATCATGATTTCTAACTACCATGGGATAGATAACAAGATTTATTGTAACCCATTTTGGTCATTGCATTATTGGTGGTTAGGGATTGCTTTGTAATAGATGTGTAATTTATAATATTTTAGAACCACAAGATGCATTGAGTAAGGTTTAGGATTCAAATTTGTGTTTCCCCAAAAAATTATCTTTGAATAATTTTCATTCATCCTTAGGGATTTATTGTGTGAATTTTTTATACTATGTATAAGCATAAGTATTTCGGTTGATGATTATATGGAAAGGGATATCAAATTTGGGATCGTAATCCATTGATTATTGGTTTATATTTTTACAATTAGCCATTTACAAAAATTTGATAGTGGAAATTTAAGTTCTGGTTTGGGTTTTAGTATTAGTTTGACAAGGTTGTAGTCATCTAAAATGTCATTTTAGTACAATTAGTGTCACTTCAAACCACATTATCCTTAGCTTACCCTTATATTTATCTTGGACCTTATCTTGATCATTTTATATATTTTGTGTGAGCCCAATGCATTCCTAGATATGCTAAAAGTAAAACTGAGCCTTCACTTAGGTACCAAGGTTACATTTTCACTTCTTCCTACCACTTGGACATTAGTGAAACCCTTTGTACTATAGAATATTTTTTTGTTTGAAAAGGGGCAATGATAATTTCCCCTTTTTATTTTCACCCCCAATGGATACATTCACAATTATTAAAGCACCTTAGGTTCAATGTAGAGCCATTTCATGTCTAGAAAAGCACCAGAATGCTATATATTGAATACTTTCATTCATTCATACCATATATGGAAATCAAATGCAAATATTAATAAACCAACTTAGAAATAATTGTGTGAGTCAAGGTCATTTATCCCTATTTTATCCTAATTTTACATACACCATTATACAATAACCTAGAGCTTAGATTACTCATATTTCTAGTCTCAAGTAACACTCAAAGCACTCAAATAAAAAAACATACTAGAATTCACTTGAACTTGAAATACCATTTATATTTGGATAGCTATATCAAGATTGATCCCATTTTGAGGTATTGGTATGTAGGAAATGCTCTACACATGGGGTGTTGAGGTCATTTCTAGTCTACCCTGATAACACCACTCTCTTTTACATATGCTCCTCAAATATCCTAACAAGCATGGAGGTTTAAGGTTTCACATTGAAATGATTCAAAATAGGGAATATGAAATTATCTAGCATTTGGTCACATAGGCACACAATTCTCATAACTAGGTGAAGGTCCATCCAAAAAATCAATGTCTCTAATGTACAATGAAATTAGCATGGCATAGAGGACATTAGAATGGTGAGATATTGACTAAAATACCTATTGTAATATTAATTTTAACTTTTGGAGAGGGTTCTTACGCTCTCTCTAGCTAAGATACATAATGGGAACAACCTCAAGCTATAGGTATCCTATAGTGAGGTTGAACCTTTGGAGAAGGTTGACCTCCTCTTGATGGATCACCTAAACTAATGTTTCTATTTGGAAAATGGTTAGAAAGGGGGAAAAGAGTTATGAATAAAGATAAAAATGTGATGTACCAAATTTAAATGAGACTCACATAAGCATGAAAAACACACTAATGAAGCTTAAGTGAATGTTATCTCACACAATCTCACAATTTAGCTAATATCCATAAGTGTTTCATGAACTAGGTTTACCAATAAATTAAGGAAACAAAGAGGAGTTATAATAATCACACTATTAATCAATTAATGAAAGAAATAACATAAGTCTATATCTACAACTAACTTGAAAACACCTAAAAATAGGCAAGAAAGAAAGATAATGGACATGGAAGATTATCCTTCACAATGCCATCATGCACAAGCTTGCCAAACACAATTCAGAGGCTAGAGATAGGTAAAGAAATTATGTATTACTTCAAGAAGTATTTCTTCCAAAATTATGATAGGATCTAGCCTTAATAAATGAGATTCTCATGCTCTTCAAAAATTAGGGAATCCTTGTGAGATTAAAAAAAAACTAAGATAGCTTACAATGGGGGAAAAATAGGAGATATAAGAGAAAAGGGGTGGAAAGAGAGAGAAGGATAACATAATAAAAAATAATTTATGATGTTACACCAACCTTCATGAATCCTTAACCACATTTTGATAAAATTAGGACTAGTCCTTTATTCAAAAAATAACCTTCATTTGTCCCAATTGACCCTAAACCCTATCATTAGTTGAGAAGAATAGCAGAAGACTAATTTTTTTGGAATGTTGAGTCATGATCCATAAAGAAGGAGAATATTTAAATCCCTATGAAAATGCACTAAATGCTCAAAATGCATTTTCCAATCCCCAAATATGTCCCTTGGAACTCTACACCATCTTCTACTTGATTTCATTATAAGGACAAAATCCTCATATTTATGGACATGACAGAGCCATGACTATGTCTCTTTAAGTGGTTTTAGGTACCTATTTTTTTAGGGTATGACCATGATGATAGATAATACACTCATATATATCCCATTTATATATACCCCTACTCTAAACCCTAAATATATGTTTACTATGGATGAAAATCAATCTAATTTATTTGCTTTCCTATAG
Organism: Torreya grandis; assembly: GCA_037957365.1. Classification (NCBI taxonomy): domain Eukaryota; kingdom Viridiplantae; phylum Streptophyta; class Pinopsida; order Cupressales; family Taxaceae; genus Torreya; species Torreya grandis. The sequence goes on from JARHVA010007426.1 coordinate 220,548, forward strand.
TCTTATATTAATGAGAATCCACTAGGTGCTTGATCTCATCTCAATAGTTAGTTGCCAACCTTTGATTTGTATTAGGCCCTAAAATATGTATTGTACCTCTACTGAGATTTAATGGCAATGTTTAATCCTAAAATATCCACTCTAGTTCAACCTAGACCATATCTAATCTTCATTCATTACGTTCACCTAACTGGGTTTATAATATCTTTTGATCTGACATGTCTGCTTATGTGGCATTCCTACCATGCTCTTTATAAAATTATGACCATTGCAAATTTATACGTGTTGTTATCTTGTACCTCTTGGAGCCTAATTTGATTTGCTTCATCGATCTTTGATTTAGGATTCCTAAATTATGACACTTGGTATCCCCACATTCGATCTATGGATCCTACTACTAGTCCTCATCTAATGCATGCACTTACAACATGTGGTGCCCTTGCATTCAATCTATATTATTGAATTTTTGACCCTACTTGTATAATCAATTTCCTCAACATGATAGAATGTGTGTCATCAATTTTGATTTTCTTGATCAAATACACATCATTGATCCTTTAATTCACCATGGTCATGTCATTTCTTGATTTTGCACTTAATACGAGGATCCTCTACCTTGTTGACTATGTGCTCATCATTGATCTTCTATTACATGATTGAATATGAATCATAGATCTTATTAGGCCCACTAACTCGATATATCACCCACATGCCATTGATTTTCAATTTGGGCACCTAAGATCTTACCACTTGTCACTCCCATGTTCAACCTCAAGTTCCTTTGAATCTTTTGAATTAAAATGGCTATTTCTTATGGCTTTTATTTGACATCCCCATGCATGTCCCACTATGCTAGTTCAACTTTTAAGGCTTATATCTTGAGATAGATGACTCATCAAGATACCAAATTTATATAAAGTATTCATGGAAAAAATAACTTCATGTTCATTTAATTACTTAACCTTTATCAACCTCTTAAGCACACTTATCAATTGTGTAATTGGACTGACCTATTCATTTGTATGTAACATGTTATGATGGTCTGGCTTCTCTAGGCTTATGCAAGTCATTTTCCTCCATTCAAAGATCTGATGAACTAATGATACTTTGGTAAAACCTACATCATGCTCCCTAAATGCCAATAACACAATGGAAACCTACTAGATCCTTTTACTTGAAATTCTAGACCTATTTCTCAGCTAAAATTCTACCCAACTTACTACTCCATTCTAGGACATATAAAATGTTGATCCATCCAAGCAAGTTTTTATGTGTAGGTGAAAATTGGCCAACATTTTTTATGACATCTTGGGATTGCATCCCTGTTATGTAAGAGATTAGTAACCTTAAACTATCTATTGGGTATGGAGTCTCAAATATTTAACTTTTAGCTAACATGAAATTGATATAAGGTTGTCCCTATCTGAAAACGTTCTCTTAAAGGAAAAATGAAAGTAATAAGAAAAAAAACATTATGCCTAAGGAAATTATGAAATGGAAACACATAATTGAAATTAAATGTGCACAAGGCACTAAGAGGAAAACATGAAATCTGCTCTAATAAATATAATATTATATAATGGCTACAAATCCTTTAATAACAAGTCTTTAAATGAATACCACTGACTAGGATGGGTAATACCTCTCCATCAAAATGGGTAAGCTAAAAAGAATTATTTTGTTTGCATCCATGAGTTAAATAAGGACCACTCCACAAGCTATAAAATTTGGTACGGTTGCCTAGCTTGGCCTTATTTGAATCCCACTTGAGGACTATGTCCTCTTCTTTGAATTCCTTTGTTATGGCTATCTTGTCAAAGATTTTATTGACCTGATCTTGATGTGACTCTAGTGTCTTCATCACAATGTCCCTATTTTCTTCAATTTTCATGAGCTCTATCATCCTCAAACTCATAAGTTCACTCTCAATCAACTCTAGCTAATGGGCTAACTCTAAGGTAGGTAATTCAAGAGAGATGGGCAATTTGGCCTCCCTCCACTATATAAAGATATATGGTGAATTTATAATGCCAAATTTGGAAGTCACTTTATCATCCCATAATATTTTTCTTAAATTTTTATACCACATTCTTTGATTCTCTTTGATATTCCTATTGATAATATTTATTAAGGTCTTATTTGTGGACTCTGCCAGTCCATTGCCTTGGGGGTGGTAATTAGAGGATTTTTTAAGGTGGATGCCCAAATAAATTTCCCATTCACTTGCCTTCATTCCCAAAAATTCTAAGGAATTATCTAACATTATTATTGTTGTTACACCAAAATTGGTTACTATGTTATCATAGAAGTCCAACACTATTATTTCATTGGCTTATTTAAGGTTAATTTATTCCACCCACCTAGTGAAGTAGTTAGTAGATATGAGTACCCATTTATGTCCTCCACTAGAAGGTGGATTGATAATTCCTATAAATTCCAAACTCTACTACATAAAGGGGTTTTTTACCTGAATTGGGTTGAGAGGAAGGGATATCAATCTTTGTTTTCCTATAAAGAGAGTATACTTTTGACATTTTCTAAACCATACATATATATCTTTGAAGAGGTTGGTCCAATAATAACTATCTCTAATCACATTTTTTGTTGTGTTCCTTAGAGAAAAATGGTCTCTTGTAATCTCACCATGATATTACTTCAAGAGATTTATCACTTGATTATCAACAATGCACCTTAGAAGAGCTCCATTGAGGTATCCTATGAATAAACCCCATTAACCAATGTATAAGGTATAGACTGAAGTATAAAATACCTTCTCTTTTCCCTATCCATACCTTGAGGACACTCACTTGTTATCAATAAGTGTGTCATATCTTGGAGCCAACTAGTGTGAGATGGAGTCGTATTTTTTTTAAGTTGTCTTCTGTCACCAGAATAACTTATTTATCTCCTTAAAGGTCATCAGCCATATGATCACATAATACTTTTCCTCTTACAATATTAGTGACATTAATATTCATGTCATACTCTATGACATTGGTAATCCAACTAACCCTCTTCTCATTTAGGTCTTTGTTAAGAAGGAAGTATCTTACTCTAGGATGATACACCATAAGATGGATCTTGCTATTGAAGATCATTGGTCTAAACATTTGTAGGCTTCTTAAGGTTGCAAGAACCTACTTTTATATAAAAGTTTAAATTACAACATATCCTTCAAAACCTTTAGTAAAGAATTCAATTTGTTTTTCAATTCCTTCACCATTCTTCTACATCAGCATAGCTAATATATTATCAATATTAGCAAAGCTATAAAATATGAAATTTCTTGAGAAGTCGGGATTCATGAGTGAGAGTGATTGGTAAATGGCTTACTTAATAGATTCAAATGATTCTTTACCTCCATTTGACCAAGTCAAAACTTGGTTAATCCTTAACATGGTAGTGATGGGATTGACCAGGCTAGGAACTCTAGGTATAAACCTTCTCACAAAGTTTATTTTCTCAAGGAAACTCTAGAGTCCCTTCTTGTGATTAGGTAAATATAACTCCAAGATGGCACTTATTATATTAGGTTCAATAGTTAATCCATGATTTTATATAATGTGTCCTAAACATTTTCCATCATGAATATAAAACACACATTTCTTTGGATTTAGAGAGATCTCATATTCTCTGCATCTTCAAAAAATCAACCTTAGGTGATCTAAGTGCTCACTAGCCTTCTTGGAGAAAACTATGATGTGATACAAGTATACTAACACCATTTGATTTAGAAATATTTTGAAATCCATGTCTATTTCTTTTTTAAAGTTTTCTCAAACATTTGACAAGATAAAAGGCATCTTCTGATAAGCATATGTTCCATACTTTGTGGTGAAGGTAGTCTTATATTGGTCTTCTTATTTTACTAGTACTTGGTTATATCCTAAATACCCATCCAAAAGATAAAAGCATTATGAAATAGTAACTACTTGAAGGATTTCTCCATGGATGGTAAGGGGTAGTGATATTTCAAAGAGACCCTAATCAAATCTTTGAAGTCAATCCATAACTAGATTTTCCCAATGTTCTTCCTTATAGGTACTAAGTTGGCTACCCATGAGGAGTGCTTCATGGGAAAGATGATCTTGGAATCAATCAATTTAGTTACTTCTCTCCTCATAATCTCTTCAATTTTAGGTTTGATAGGCCCTTGCTTTTTCTTGATAGGCTTGGCATTAGCTTCTAATTCTATAGTGTGTCTAGCTATCTTGGGATGAAAGCCTCTTAGGTCACCATATTCCCAAGTAAATATGTTTTCATATTCTTTATGAAGCTCACTAAAATTATGCCTTTTAGCCCTAGTTCTTACCTTTACAAGATTAAGGAGTTTGTCTTTGAGGATCATGACTTTTTCATAGTTATAATGAGTTGACATCACTATCAGCTCATTTCTCATATGGCCCCCCTCATGTAAAAAACCTTTGAGGGTGACTAGCCCTTTGGAAAGTTTGTTAGACCTTAGTTGAATAATTTTATCTTCATACTGATGTTGAGAATTATCTTGGTTTATTAAGGAACATTCTTCTTATTATTATAATAAATAACCAATTTGTTTGTCAATATGAAAGACCTTAGAATGAGTCTCATTATCTAGCATTGATTTTCTTAATACCACTCTAACATGTGGATAAAATTTGTATTTTTCAATTTGTTTGGGAGGTCAAATTGAGATCTAACATCTACCAACCTATTAGCTGGTGATTTTGGTTCCTTGGCACTGATTATATATTAAATGACTCAAATCCTTCTAGTATATCCAACACTTTATGTTTATAGGATTTCATCAAGGGGTTATTTGTTATATTTGGCATCTAACCTAATTCATTATCAACTCACTATCTCCATATACTTGTAACTACTTGAGCCCTCTCCTACTAGCCCATTGAATACCATGGATGAGATACTCATACTTAGCTACATTATAAGAGCATATAAATTGGAACTTATAAGAGGAGAAGTACTTGTCATTGGAGGGGAAGATCAACATCATACCTAAACCTAATCCATGCTTGTTATTTTAACCATCAAAGAACAATTTCAACAAACCACTAGAGTCCTCCTAAGGCCTAGTGAGGGATGGCATGGATTTAATCTCCTCATGCAAATAGTATAGTCCCTTGTCCCTTTCTTCAATAACTTTTAATGGGTCAATTAATTGGTTATCACTCCATAACTCATCTAGGAACATATCAGTTATCTCCTTAAGATGATTTTTTAGTTCTTCACTAACTGGGTGTTCATCCTCATCATGGATGGTTTAATTGATGTTTGAGATATCAAGACCATAAGGCTCAATGTTAAATTTTGAAACAATCTTAGATTTAATGTATACCTTAGTCCCATACCTTGTTCTAAAATACATGTAGGACCAATATTCTATTAGATACCCTATATTTTTATTGTGAAGTCTCTAGATAAGCATAGAGAAAAATAAGGAAGCACATCTAGGATCAACACATCTTGAGTCACTAAAACACTAAGAAAAACATACAGGGTTAGATTTAGTCCTTTGATGATTCCATTTGGTTTGGTAGAAGATACATCAAGCTATAAAACTCCATTACATTAGGGCTCATACTTCATACCAAGTTTATTTGCTATTGATTTTGACATCATTGAAGTATTTGCTTCACTCTCTACCATGTAGTTATGTACTAAAGAGTCACCAATGATCAAAAAAATATAGAAGGGAGAAGACTTGACCACCTTATTTTATTTCCCTTCATTAGTTCCTTTGGTTACATTGGTGAGATATACACTTTACTTGTTTGGTGGCTTGTCTAAAACATTAATCTTTGGCAATACTTTTTGAAGGATATCTAGTTGTCTAGGCATGGAAATCATGTCCCACATTAGAACACTCACATTCAATTTTTTAGTTTGTTCCACAATGTTTATGGATTAACTACAAACCTTTGGTTATTCTTTGGGAGCTATAACTATACTTTGAACTTGTGAGTTTTAGGGTATAAAGGCATTCCCTTGATTTTGATTATTTAAAGCTATTGAAACATTTACAATCATTATATTTTCCTTTGGATTTGATAGTAAATGAGTAATGGTAAGATTTTCTTTGATTGATTCTTAGTTACCATCCATATTAATTATTTTAAACCTTATATTATTTTCCACTAGAATCTATGTTTGGATAGAATTAGCATAACACTCTTCTTGCTTATTGATTGAGTGCATAACACTCTTCTTGCTCATAATTAACCATTATAACACCTAATTGTCTTAGCTATAGATTAGGTGTTTGAACCTGCTAAGGCTATTATATTTTTATCATCATAGGGACTTCTATGTTCTAAGGTATAAGAACTTAGTTATACCCATAACTAGTATCCTGCTACCATTGATCATTGAAAACCTAATTGAAGTCAGTATTTATGATAATGGATTGACTAAAAGACTAATCCTAAGGCATGATATCCTCATATTCTTGAGCAATGTTGTTCTAAGTAGGGACCAAAGTAATAGAGGTTCTTGAAACATTTGGATTATAGTTGTTTTGCATAACATAATTAGGTTACCCTTGGCTTTGGCCTTGTTATTAGCCTTGTCCTTGGGAATTTCCTTTATAGGGTGGAATATTTTTTGAATAAGACTATTGTTGAGGCTGATATGTAGCTTGATAAGGTCCACTGAATTGGTGTTGTTACCTCTTCAAATATAACAACTCATTTATAAAGGATTTGAATATGCTCTTAAGCTCTTAGAAGTTCTTGTTTTCTTGGGGTCACTAGATTGACTACTGGAAGCCTTTTTTTCTTTGATGTAGGTATGGAATCAAGTGTTGGAATAGGATGAATGATTTAAGGGGAGGAATGGCAATAGGAGGTGGTTTGATCTCAATAAACAAGGACATTGGTGGTCTAGGTGTAAGCTTACCAACTTGAACTAGATAATTTTTTGCTCTGATTACCACCTCATAAGCATTTGGCAGTGTGTTCCCTCCCATAGACTGAATCATTAGTAAAATATCACTATTAAGGTATTTTAGATAGTAAATGAAAGAAAATTTTGGATTAGGACAAACAAATATTAGCATTCTATCAAATGTTTTTTGAAATCTTGTGTTTAAATATTGCATAACCTCATGAGGATCCCTCTTGATTGTGGTCAACTATTATACAAGTGATAAATGATCAATTTTTTGTTAAAACCATTTACATAGGGAATCACCTAACTAATACCATGATGTGATGGATTTATTATCAAGGTTTATATACCAGTCTAAAGATTTAACCTTAAAAGAGATGGATTAATAGCCTAATATCCACATTTTATCTAGTTATGTAATAAATATTATAGAAGTTGGACATGCCTTTAGTATGTTTATAAGGGGTTGTATATTGGTCTCTTATGAAATAAGGGATAATTATAGTACTATAATAGGCAAGATTGAAGGAAAATGGACATGGAAGATTCTTTTTCACAATGCCATCATGCACAAGCTTGATAAACATAATTCAAAGTCTAGAGATAGGTAAAGAAAGTATTTATTGATTTAAGATGTCTTTCATACAAAATTTTGATAGGGTATATCCTTATAAGATTAGAGTATCTTGTTATTCAAAAATTAAATAATCCTTGTGAGAGAAAAAATATGAGAGAGAGCTTATAATGGGGGAGAAAATGGGAGATATAGGAGAGAAGGGGGAAAAGAGAGAGAATGAGCACGTCATAACATTAATTTATGAGCTTACAACACTTTTCAATGAATTATCAACCATATTTTGATCAAATAATGACTAATACTTTATTATAAACATTAACCTTCATTTGTCCCAATAGCCCCCTAACCCTCTCATTGGTTGAGAAACACAATAGAAGACAAGAATTTGTTTAGAATGCTAAATCATGATCCATCAAGGATAAATATTTAAAGACCTCTAAAAATGAATTAAATGATCCAAATGAATATTCCAGTCCTTAAATCCAACCTTGGAACTCTTCATCGTCTTCTACTTGACTTCATTATAAGGAAAAAATCCTCGTATCTATGGACTTCACAGAGACATGACTATGTCTATTTTAATTAGATGTAGGTACCTTTTTGTTGAGGGCATGACCATAGAAAATTACAAAATATTCATATGTATCGCATTTATATCTACCCCAACTCCAAGCCCTAAACATAGGTTTATTATAAATGAAAACTAATCCAGTTTATTGGTTTTCCTATAGTCATCATATAAATGAAGATTCTCTAGGTGCTTGATCTCATCCCAATAATTAGTTACGAACCTCTTATCTATATTAGGCCATAATATACACATTTTACCTATACTAATATTTAATGGTGATCTTTTATCTTGAAATATCCATTCTGGTTCAACCTACACTATATCTGATCTTGGTTCATTACATTCACCTACCTAGGTTTACAAGATATTTTGATCCAACTTGTCCATTTATGTGGCATCCATACCATGCTATTTATCATTTTTTAAAAATATGAATATCACAAATTCAAACACATTTTTCTATCCTCTACCTCTTGGAGCCTAATTAGATTTAATCTATCAATATTTGATTTAGGATTCCCAAATTATGATAAATGGAATCCCCACATTCAACCTATGGATCCTGATACTAGTCCACATCTAGCTCGCATGCTTACACCATGTGTCACCTTCACATTCAATGTAGATTATTAACTTTTAACCCTATCCACATCATTAGTTTCCTTGGCATGATTGAACATGTGTTATTGGTCTTGATTTGCTTGATCAAATGCACATTATTGATCCTTTAATTCACCATGGTCATGGCACTTGTTGATCATACATTTAATCCTAATATCTTCTAATTTGTTAAATTTTTTTTCACCACTGAAATTCAATTTAATGATTGAAAACACATTATAAATCTACTTGGGCCCACTGACTCAAGATATCACCCATGTTTCATTGATCTTAAATTTGGGCACCTAAGATCTTACCACTTGTTAGTCTTGCATTAAACCTCAAGATCCTTTGAAGCTTTTGAATTCAAATGGTATTTTCCTATGGATTTTATTTTACATCACAACATATGTCCCACTATGCTAGTTCAACTTTGAAGGATTATATGTTGAGATAGACAACTCATCTAGATACCAAATTTATATAGGGTATTCATGGCACAAATAACATCATGTTCATGTAATTCTTCAAGCTTGATCAACCTCCAAAGAACACTTATCAAATGTGTAACTAGACTAACCTATTCATTTTTATGTGATGTGCTATGATAGTTTGGCTTATCTAGTCTTATGCAAGTCAGTTTCCTCCCTCTAAAGATCTAATGAACTAATGACACTATGAAAAAAATTGATTCATACTCTATAAATGCCATAACACCATGGAAACCTATTGTATATTTTTACTTGAAATTATAGACCTATTTATAGACATATTTCTCAACTAAAACTATTCTTAGCTTCCTACTCCATACCAGGACCCCTAGAATATTGATCCATCTAGGTCATGTTTTGTATGTAGGCCAAAATTGGCCAACAAGACCATGATATTATCTAAAAGGATTTAACACTTATTTTTTATTGGTGAAACCTTTCACTATTATTTCACTAGTTTATATCTCACCATTTATCTATCTCAATCAATTTTAAATCTAATTAGACTTTTTATAATTCATTGCTACTTATAGAATAATTAGATAAATCAATTATTGTGTAAACTAGTGACTATCGATATTCCTATATTTTTCCCTAATTTATTATTCTATCACTTTAACAACTTAAGGTTTTACATTCCATTATTAACTAAAAAATTTAAATCATTTGGTGAACTCAACTTACTTTGATTAGTGAAAAAACCCTAACACTAGACTACCTTTAGGGTTTATGTTTCTATCCTTCTAGATCCCATAATCAAATTTTAGATCCCCATATTTTATGATTTTTATTTTATCCAAACATGATAATAATGATAGATGATATTAATTTATTTCTTATCCAAAGTTTCATTATCTCTCTAGCATCTTATTTTTATTTGATGTGTAATTTAATCAAGGTGAAAATCATTAAACACATAGAGGATATAATAGATAAGATCAAAAACACATTATTTAAAATTATTAAATCACTTTTAGATGCCTTTTTCTATTTGGTTCACTTTGATTCTTTACCTATCACTACTAGAGATAAGAGAACATTAGGAGTTTCACTTATCCTTAATACTTCTCAACCCTACCCATATAGATACTATCCCACTCCTAATACTAGAATTATGCTCCTAGTAAACCCCATGTTCAATGTTATATTGTCCATAAGGGGTCCAAAATCATGGTAGGTTAGACAAACCCATGGTTATATCTTTGTCGATTAGACAAGTGTTCCTCCACCATAGTTTCCATTTTTGAGATTTTATAATATTTAGACACATCCAAAGATGTTTTATATGCATAACTTCATGATACTAATGTACCAAAAACAACATAGCCCACTTATGTGGCTTCTATAATTAATAATATAAAGTATATTAAGAAGTATATCACCATGAAAAATAATGTCTCCCACCTCAACACATCATAAATAAACATCTACCTTTTTACATCTAATTATGAATTAACGATATGGATGTCAAATGGGTGTTAGTTGATAATGGATCAAGGTTAAATATTTGTAATATATATTTTATTTAGAATTTTAATATACATGCTAAGGATTTGGAACCTTATAATATGAACATCTAAGGATTTGATAATATTCCACATAAAGTTCTAGGGAAAATAACACTAAACCTTACATTGGCACCTAGAACACTACCTATAACATGTCAAGTTATGCCCAATGATCTTAATTACAACACTTTTCTTGGGAGACCTTGGATTCATGATATGAATGTGGTACCCTCAAATTTACATGCATGTTTAAAGTTTAGATATAATTTTTTAATATATACATTCCCTATGGATCATGCACCTTTTAAATATTGTCAAAATATAGAGCCTTCACACAACTATATTTCTCACATAGATTTTAATACAAAACCTATATAATATAGTATTATTAGTTCATGTATGATTCAATTAAATACCTTAGGATAATATTATAATATATTCAATTATCTATTTACATTAAAATATTTCAAAAAAATGTGCTACATAGGATAGGACCTCACAAAACATGAACAATGAATTCTTAATCTTGTTGAGGCATCTAATCAAAAAGGAAGACAGGGAATTGAATATAAGGATAACACATGTAATGCTAAGTCTCCTCACCGTGATTATTAACATATAGTTTTTTTTCACCCATTCCATGGATAGACAATATATTAAATCATATATCTACACTTTTAGATGTTTAACTTGACCTTATTGCTGATATCATTTTTTTAGATCTACCCACTATTGACGAGTTATCTAACAATGAAGTTATCTTATAATTATTAGGATCATGTGAGACTATCCATTACATATATCATAATAATAGGTTTCCTCATTCCAAAAATTCCTATACATACTTTTCTGAGAGATCAAAAATTTGAGATGCTATCTCAATCAATACAGATGGTACCATACCTACAACACCTAACACTATCAATCGATCTACATTAATTAATAAAGAGATAGTTGAATTTAGTTATGTAATAGACACTAGTACTCACATAATAATTTTGGATGTCACTTTACATAAATAAGTGTACACATAGACACATATTCAACTAACTTTAAAGGACATCCTTGAAATCTTTGCTTGGGCCTAGTCTGATAGGCTAGGCATTGATCCTTCCATCATAGTACACAAGATTACACTCTATCTATATGAAAAGCTAGTTATAAAAAAAATCAAATTCATCTTGAGGTGGATCTTTTAGTCAAATATAATATCTAAAACCTCTTTCATGTAGGCTTCATTGAACTAGTTGTTCACCCTGAATGGGTATCTAACATTGTGTCAGTTATTAAGCCTATTAACCAAATTTTATGTTGTTTTGATTCCATGTATTTAAATAAAACATGTTATCAGTATAAATTTACCTTACTTAACATTTAAATGATAATGTAATCCACATCAAGATATAATATTCTCTCTTTTATGGATAGTTTCACTGGATACAATCAAATCTAGATAGATGATGAGGATCAAGAAAAAACTTCTCTTATCACACCATAGGGAATATTTTGATATAGTGTCATGCCTTTTAGATTAAATAATTACAGAGAAACATACCAATGAAATATGAAAAATAGTTTTAATGGTATAATTCATAAGATAGTTGAATATTATGTCAATGACTTACTAGCTAAATTAAAAGAGTGACAACACCATGTAGTAGATTTGTGAGAGATTTTCAAAAGGTTAAAATAATACAATGTATGACTAAATCCCAATAAATGCATATTTATGGTCACATACAATAAATTATTAGGTTTTGTAATATCCCAATTCAACATAAAGGTGGATCCAAATAAATTAAAAGTTATAATGGAAATGTTCCCTCCTATAAACATAAAGCAACTTCAATCTTTACATTGAAAAATTCAAGGAATACATTACTTTTTGACACAACTAGTAGATAACACTCAATCATTCACAATATGACTCATGAAAGATACAAAATTTTAATGGGATATTGCATGTCAAGAAATATATGATGCAATCAAATAATAATTATCGAACCCACTTGTCTTGATACCACCAATACCTAATAGGCCAATTATCCTTTACATTTGTGTGATGGATGATGCACTGAGTGCACTCTTGGAATAACATGATGATCAACATAAAGAGTGATATAAAAAAAAAAGTATTTAGTAATATAAAAATTGTTTAGCAATCATATTTGCTACACAAAAACTCTAGCACTATATGATCAATAATGAGACACTGCTTAATAAAAAAGTAGATACTTTAAAATTTATCATGTCCAACCCACATATCTCCACCCATATCACAAAATGGGTAATATTACTCAAATAATTTGATCTAAATATACCATTATAAAATTTGATAAAGGGCTAGATAATTGCATATAAACTAGAAACAACACCCGTATTAGTTAAGAATCCTATCAAAGATAATTTATGAGATGATTTCATAGCTTACAACATCACTTCCATCATGTGGAAAATGTTATTTAATGGTTTAAAATTTCCATTAAGTGATAGATCCAAAATTATCTTTATCAACCCACTTTGGAACACAGTACCACTTGCATATTAATTAATTTTATCTTGCACAAAACATATTGTAGAATATGAGGCAATTATCTTTGGTCTCTAATCATCTCAATATCTAAAAATAAAATCTATTAAGGTCTACAAGGATTCATATTTTTTATTAAACTAGGTTACATATATCTACCAAACCAAGGAAGAAATTTAATTTCCTACAAGAATAGGGTTCAATGTCTATAGGCTCAATTTAAATACTTTTCTATTGAAAATATTCCTTGCAATGACAATAATCTTGTTGATGTAATGGAAAGTGAAACATAATTTATACCCATTTACATAAATGATGATAAATTTATCTTCACTACAAAATTATTATAGTCACTGTTAGTAATTTGACTTGTTAAGGCCAAATGACTACCCATAACATTTCAAACTTTTCTAAATCTCACCAATATCCATTTACAACAAGTCAAATAAATCAATTTTGGCCTAAAAGTATTAATTTTTCTAAAAAATAATCAAAAATTGATTTTAAATTGGTCATTATATTTTCAAAATAGCATTCTCAAGTTCAAATATGCAGACAATCCATGTATAGGGGTCAATTTTGAAAGAAAGTTGAACTTTTTGGGAGCTATAGGTGGTTTCAGGATGTCAAATTTTGTAAACATAGTTTTCATGAATGGGTTAAACTTATGATAAAGTTTCATTGCCATTTTATGAGTGGATATAACTTCTATTTTGTAACAATCCGTAGCATGTCCATTGGAGATCAACATTAGAGTAGGCATCATTCTGGAGTGCTATAGAAGTTTCTAAGTCTAGGTAAAAGTTTTAAAATCATGGGATGACGTTTTTAAATATTAAATATAGCTTTAAAGAGTTTAAAAATTACAAATTTTAAGCAAACAATGCTTATACAGGCTTTTGTAAGTAAACATGCATATAGGCCAAAAGTTTTTTTTTTATTTATTTTTTTTTTTTTTTATTTTTTTTTATTTTATAAATTTATTACTTTTATAGAAAAACATGATCTCAAAGTGTTTTAATAACATGGTACAGACTTCATTATGATTTTTTTATTCATTGGTAAGTAAGTTAATAGTTATTTTCATTTTGGTGAATTTTTCATTTTCTATAGTTCTAGGCACCCTTCCAAGCCTCATATTCAGATGCTCGTATCTTTCACCACGTGTGGAGTCTAGATGAATAATATTATTATGTTTTTAGGAAACCTATTTAATTATAATTAATAATAAATTTATACCATTTTATGTAATTTTATTTATGAAAAATAATTTAGAGTGTAGGTAGCTTAGAATGCAATCAGAACCCCATAGGTAAATTTCTCCACATGATAAACTTTCATATATTTGGAATGGGAACCCAATATTTTTAGGTATTTTAAGGGGGGTTATTTTTATACACATAAATTTAAATATTTTGTGATTTGTAAGTGTGTACTTCAAGAAGCAATATTTTTAAAATTTAGCTTCAAAGCTCACCTAAACCCTCAAAAAACTAGTTTTGAAAAAAGTTGATTTTATTGACATAAAATCATATTTTAGAAACCTTAAACCTTTTAAATTTTAAATTAAACTCATATAGTATTATATAAATGTCACTTTTATGCATGGATATGTATGAATGAGGGCACAAATCATGTTTTTTGAGGAAAAAAGGCCATAAAATGAAATACAAGACACTTAAATGAAATATAATAAATGGAGATTAAATAATAAGACTTTATATTAATCATAAAAAAAAAAATATTGTAAAAAATTATCTCATAAGTGTCCCAAAGAGCTCAATCAAAATGGCTAGTTTGCAAGAAAATAGAGCAAAATAGGCCTAGTCAACCCTATTGACTGAATGGCAAGTGTTCTCTCATCAAAATAAAATATTTTGGTGGTAAAAAATTGATTTTACGTTGATTTTTTTTTTTCAGGTTTCATGGCTTATTATTTTAGGTTTAATGGAGTCCAAATTCAAGAAGATAGGCTATTAGGCCTAATTGGCCTAATATGCCTAATTGGTCAATCAAAGCAAGTAAAGAATGGCATTGAAAATCTATCTAATGAATTGATTTTGGAGTTACCACATGTAATATATGTTTTCTAACTAGATATATAATTATCAAGTCAATCCAAAAGTTTAAATTCATGCAAGTTGAGCTTAGGTTAAATTAACTAGTCTTTAAGGGTCAAATCTCTTTGGTTGACTAGTTTGACTAGTTTCATGCATCTCTCAAGCTTTTCATGCAAGATAAATATTTTAAAGAGCTTAAAATAGCTTTAAATATGAATTTATATTCTAATTTATGTGATTATTTTCATGAAAGGAAGGTTTACAAGTCAACATGGGCCCGCCACTTCTCAATTCTTTGCCAAAAATGAAGAACATGCAAATTTTGAAGAATTGGAAGATTTTAAAGATTTTGTTTCATTTTGTAAAAGGATTTTAGTCTTATTTTAAGTCAAATAATAATAATACCTATATTTTCCATGTGAATTTGGATTTATTTAAGGTTTTATAATTATACATTGGATTTTTGAAGTCATTTTTACAAAATTATGGAAGCAGAGCAAAAATTGTAATTGCCACCATTTATCAATTAAAGAAGATTTTTTACATATTTTTTTTCGATCAAAATAGAGTGTAATTTGATTATGTACCAGCATACAAGTGGAATATACTTTAAATTCTTTGTATGTCCTTTCCACACATACTATGAAAATATTATCCTCTACAGGTCATTTGAAGAGCTAGGATTTGAATTTACTTTGCAAATATCTTTCAGGCCTTCTTTTGAAATACTAATGTTCAGGATTGATTACAAAATTTTCTTTTCGATTAATGTGTGTGTTACTCAATTTCAAAAATATTTTAGAGAATAATAAAAATTTAGTTGCACGAACACATTAGATAATATTTCCCATTTCAATTTCCTTCTCCTATTCTCATCATAAAGTCACCCACACTCTGAGAAGTTCCATTTGTGTCATATATAGAGAGGGTGTGTTTTGCACATCTTCAAATAGGGTACACTCTAGAGTGATAATAGTTAATGGCATACCTAGTGGGACATTCACTCTATGCAATAGCCTTTAGAGGCATCCAAAAGATCAGTGCAACTTTTAGGAACTCAAAGCTATTTATGAACATCAGGTATCATCTGAATATTAATTACTTTCATTATTTGGCTTATTAATGGTCTCAAATGGCTTTTTTTAGTATGGATCCATATTATCCTCACTATGATCAGTATGACCAACCACACTATGATCCTCACTAGGATTATGAGGATCTATATCAGTGATATATGCAATAGTACTACCTAGATCCACCTCATGAATATCCATTCAATCATAATGCTTTCCCTTACTAGCCCTATAATGAGTCATGTTACCCATCTATATATCCTAATCATGTCCATTTTATAGCTACCTAATCCATATCAACACTTAAAAAAAATTTAGTGAGACTTGAAAAACATGCACTAGAGCTATACTCACAAAGCTATTATGGACAAGATACCCCTACTCACTAGATCCATTATGTTAGAGAGTAATTGAAGAAAATAAAAGAAGAATGGGCACCTATTGAGAGGGAAAATTGGGGAAATATTACTTTGTGAGATGGTGGATGTAGGTGGTTACATTTAAAGCATTGAAGATAAACTAAAAGCCTCAAATAACAATAGGTTCAACCATAACCTCCTTATATGTCATCCATTCCTCCTCAATAGATCATTTTAAAAGCCCCTCTGAGTTTGCCAAATTCTTCATGTATTTCTCAAACCTTCCCTTATTTTAGATCAATTCAAGAGAATTGCCAATGAAAGAAGGAGATTGATTTGGGACAACCTAAATTTGAGATCATTGACCAATTTAAAGAGAATATATTCCAAGATAATATTGATAAGTAGATCCAAGATTTGGAGCTAAAGACAAGGAAAGAGGAAGAGAACAAGAATGAAAAAGACAAACAAGAGCCTCTATATTTCCCATCTTGGAACTAAATCATGTAGTCAATTCAATCCAAAGATACTTAGGTTCTATCCCTCCCTCAAGAATCTAACTCATTTCCATCTTGGAAATCCATCCAAAGCAACATGCAGAATAAGGAAGAGGAACATGTCATGAGGGAATTAGAAGATGAAATTTTATATTCAAATGAGTTTCAAGAAGAGTGTGCTAAGGAAAATGCAAGTGTTCATGAAGAGGTTGAGAAAGCAAAGTTGCCATCTTATAAAGAGAATGAAGAAATTGATGTTGTAACTAATCAGATTC
Organism: Torreya grandis; assembly: GCA_037957365.1. Lineage (NCBI taxonomy): Eukaryota > Viridiplantae > Streptophyta > Pinopsida > Cupressales > Taxaceae > Torreya > Torreya grandis. The sequence continues at coordinate 237,974 of JARHVA010007426.1, forward strand.
ATGAATTTATGGAGCAGACAGAGATTACCAATCAGCTAGAAAGCTCATTGGAGGACTTGTTTGATGTTTTGGGAGCAAGATATACTCTTCTCCAGGCAGACTATGGTCTAGTTGTAGCCAAAGAGAGTAGCCCTGTCAAGCAAATCAAAGAGAAAGGAGTGGGCAGCCTTTCAATTATGCCACCTTAAGATTTCATTGTTGACATTGACTTATTTTATATCTTTAGAATGGGATATCTCTTCTTGATGAGCCTACAAACATGGATATGCTTCCAAAAGGTATTACAAGTATATTTTGTGTTCAAATTAGTCAACCAGATTGTGAAGAAATTAAGCTTGATAAAGTAGAAGAGTCATCAAATGAGTATATTTACACTATAGGTTACTTTTCTCTTACCATTCCACATATATTCATGATAAAGGAGTTGGGAAAGAAAATACTTGATTTCTCAACCACCAAGCTTAAAAGGGAACATGTAGTACATCATTATCCATCTTATCACAGAAGTGAATTGTCAAATTTTCCTTTTGATTGAGGTGGACCAGCAAGTTAGAGGTTAGTTTGTACATAATAGACTTCTTGTGTTTCATTTATCTAAGTGCATTTACACACATGATTTTAGTGTTGTTTTTCACTTTCCAATTTGTTATTGTCCATTCCTCTAAGTGCATACGTGCATGTGTTTGTTGTTTTTTGTGTCAATTATCTTGTTGTGTCTTTGTCTTTAAAAGATCTTCTAAAATCAATGTTTATCCAAGTCAATTTTATCTAGTGTTTCTAATTTATTTGACTATCAATCTGGTCAACCCCTGAAAGTCACTAAAGTTGTTAGTTATTTGACCTATCAAGGCCTAATGACTACCCCTATCATTCAAAACTTTCCTAAATCTCACCAATATCACTTTGTAGCAAGTCAAAATAACCAGTTTTGGCCTAAAAGAATTAATTTTAGTAAAAACATAAAAACTTGATTTTAAATGGGTCATTATATTTTAAAAATAGCATTGTCAAGCTCAAATATAAAAATAATCCATGCACAGGGGTCAATTTTGAGAGAAAGTTAAACTTTCTAAGAGCTACAAGTGGTTTCAAGACCTCAAATTTTATAAACAAAGTTATAATGACTTGATGAAACCTATGAAATTTTTTCATGTCCATTATATGAGTGCAAATACCCACTATTTTTTAATAGTCCTTAGCATGTCCATTGGAGATCAACATTGGAGTAGGCATCATTTTCGAGTGCTATAGAGGTTTCTAAGTCTAGGTAAAAGTCTTAAAATAATGAAATGATGTTGTTAAATAATAATTATACATTTAAATAAATTAAAAAATCCAAATTTTAAGCAAACCATGCTTATACAAGCTTTCGTAAGCAAATAAGCATATAGGCTAAAAAGGATTTTTTTTTTACTTTTCAAGAAAAATGTGCTTTTAAAGTATTTTAATAGCATGGTACAGAATCCATGATAATGTTTTCATGAATTTTAAATTAGGAAAATATTAATTTTCATTTTGGTGAATTTTTCATTTTTTACAGTTCTAGGCACCCTTCCAAGCCTCCTATTCAGATGCTCAAATGTTTCACCACGTGTGGAGTTTGGATGAATAATATTAGTATGTTTTGAGGATCCATATTTAATTGTAATTATTTAAAAATTTATATCATTTGATGGAATGTTATTTATGAAAAATCACTAAGAGTGTAGGTAGCTTAGAATGCAGTCAGAACCCCACAGCCAAATTTCTCCACATGAAAAAATTTCATATATTTATAATGGGAATCCAATATTTTTAGGGATTTTATGGTAGTTATGTTAATACATATAAATTGAATTTTTTTGAAATTTGGATGTCTATAATTCATGAACCATTATTTTGAAAATTTAGCTTCAAAGCCCACCTAAACCCTCAAAAAACTAGTTTTGAAAAAAACTGATTTTATTGACATAAAATCATCTTTGATCAGCCTTAAACATTTTAAAATTTATATTAAATGCATAGATTATTCTATAAATTTCAATTTTATGCATGGAGATGTATGGATGAGGCCATAAATCATATTTTTGTGTAAAAAAACATTTAAAATGAAGTACAAGACACTTCAATGAAATAAAATAAACGGAGCTCAAATAATAAAAAAATTTATTCATCATAAAATTTTATTTTGGTTAGAATTCATCTTATAATTTTCCCAACTAACTCAATCAAAACGGCCAATGTGTAGGAAAATAGTGCAAAATAGGCCTAGTAAACCCTGTTGACTAAATGGTGGGTGTTTTCCCATCAAAATCAAATATTTTGGTGATGAATAATTATTTTTAAAGTGAATTTTTTTGATTTTTAGGTTTCATGTATTGTTATTTCAGGTTTAATGGAGTCCAAATGCTAGAAGATGGGCTATTATGCCTAACTGGCCTAATATACCTAATTGGTCAATCAACCAAGTAAAGAATGGCATTGAAAATATATACAATGAATTAATTTTGGAGTTACCAAATGGAATACATATTTTTTTAAGTGGATATATCATTCTCAATTCAATCCAAAATTTGCAATTCATGCAAGTTGAGCTCAATTTGAATTAACTAGTCCTTAAGTGTCAAATCTCGTTGGTTGACTAGTTTGACTAGTTTCATCCATCTCCCATGCTTTTCATGAAAGATAAAGAATTTAAAGAACCTAAAATAACTTTCAATATGGATTTATCTTATAATTTATGGCATGATTTTCATGCAAGGAAGGTTGACAAGTCAACATGGGCCCACCACTTCTCAATTCTATGCCACTACAATTATAAATTCCATCCTTACGAGTTTCTCCCAAAGGGCTTATCATATATAGAATATAAAGAGAAAAACATCTAAATGAGATATAATAATTGTATCACACATAAATCTAACCCTTATATCACATCAAATCATACCAAAAATGAAACTAATGGTTATACAATAGTTGTGTTCTTAGAAAAGAATTCAAAGTCAATGATCCCATTCTAAAAGAGAACCTAAAAAATATCAATTCCAAAGAAGATATGAAAGGAAAGATCAAACCAAATTGACTTGGATTGTACTTTCATATAAAATATTAGCCCCAAGGTGTATGGTATAACTTCACTTGATAATAGGGTAATGAAGAATCTAATGAATATCATGCATATATAGAGATTACATATATAAACAAAGCATAATATAATTATACATTGTTTCATTTTCATATTGATTTTACATAGATTATACCTAGAGAATAAAAACCAATATAATATGATCAAAAATACAAAAACATTCAAATATTACTCATAAAATTTGAATTTTATATTATATGCATTTCCATGTTTACATTCCTTCTATTTTATAGATACTACATATGATATCTATGTTAGTATAATAAGTTTTAATGATACATACATCTTTAAATTATTCCTTTGAGGGTTCATAGATTATTATATGACTCAAGTCCTACACACAAATCTAGATCTTTTACTATTTACTCACTAGGAGAACATGCATAGATACACATATTCTATATTGACACATTCACCCATTAGGTACATTATACTACACAAATTCTGATTTTTTAGGTTATATCATTTTACAGTACACTAAGTTTTTGCCAACTACTTCTATCATAAACTCAACACATGTAGATTTTTGATTTTATACATATATGTTTTACATGTTCATGAATAATTTTCTTTATCTCTTTCTTAGTTTATATTTTATTGTGTCTCTTTGCTTATACTTTTATTTGAGGGTATTTGAATATGCCTTTGTTTTATAAATCTAAGTCAGTTCCTTCATTGTATGATGTTTTGGACATGTGTCCATGTCCTTGTGCATAATTTATTTATTATGTATGTAGACATTTAAACATTCCCTTCCATGTGTATCTAAGAAAACATTGATTTATCTTTATGTATGTGGACATTTAAACATGTCCTTGTACATATTGATTTCTCCAACTTAGTGACATGTACCTATGTCCCTTGTACTGTGTCCCCTTTTCCTACTTTGTGTGCCTCATGTTTTTTTATGTACATATGAGCCATGGCCATGAGATTTGTCTCTTACTTGTTTCTTACACACTCAATTTATGTTGACATGACAGACCTCATGCATCTCCCATTCCTTCTTGGGTGCCTTGATGGACATAATGACCCATCCCCTTAGGTAATTTACTTTTATTATATTCATGTTTTATATTCATATACATGATTACATTGTTATATCTATCTTTGAACCTTGTGAATTATAGATCTAACATACATCATGTATTACTAACTTGTGATTGATATATTTACATTTTAATGTCATGTATGCACATTATATTGGTCTATCATGTATATATCATATATCATCAATCTAACACATATGATGCATTTTTTTTAAGGATAGTTATTTCATAAGTTAAGAAAATCCTCTCAAAATTAGGGGAATTCACAAGGGTTTGGCACAAATATCAGGCCATCTTGGTACACTTAAACCATAATTTTCAACATGAAGGCATATAATACAGAACCTAGACTTAGGAAAATACAAAAAAAGGTCACACCTAGATCAATATCAATTTTGCATAGAAATAACACAATTGATCAATAGTGTGGCACATAGGACACTATCATAATGTGATGTTGACCAGGGGACCATGCTACTATCTAGTATCCCTAGAAACAAAAAAATCTAAAACTATCAAAAATGAATAATAAGTACAGTCTAGGTTTGCATAGTTTTAACCATATATTATCAAATATGATTAGTATATACTTAGTTTTTTTGTATAATTACATAGGTTTTATCATATTGGGGGCATTATGCATGACATGATCACTCCTATTTTAGCTTCAGGTATGCAAAGACACATATTACTATAACTGAGTCTAAAATCCATATGCATAGTTATCATAATTGGGGGCATGTTCCTAACACATTATTTCTATATGTTCAATTTTGTAATAGTTTCTTAGATGGAATGGTAGATCCATATTGTATACTCTATAAAACAAATTCACCAGTTTCACACTAGATTGATGCCTTATTCAATCTATAGTAGTTCTAATTCTCAAGTGGCCCAAAGTTATTTTGCATTCAAGGTTTCTAAGTGGCCCCTAATATATTTTATGTTCATAATTCTTGAGTGGCCTAGATCTATATTTTATATCTTCAAGAAATGAATTTCTATTTTAAATTCTTCTATCAAATAGGGGTAGGCAATTATGGAGTCAAGGATGACTTGAGTTCTTGATCCACCTACATAAGAGGGTTGGACAAGCCATTATTCCAATCCAAGTTATTCACAAATTATGATCAACCAAAAAAGGGGTGGATAATGAAATATTTAAGACTATTTTGATTTCTTTATCCATCCACATATGTGGATTGAGTAAGCCATCAATTTAGTCTAATCTATTAATTATTTGTTCACCATTTACACACATAATATGTCAGCAGGTTTTTGCATTGGTTCACACACATAATGAGGTATATTCAGTCCTTTACTTTTTATCTCATCTTTTTACTTAGTTTTACCTTTTATTTTGATATTTATTATGGACTTATTCATTTATGTTTCATTTTTAGGACATGTAATTGAGCATGCTTCATAAACTCATACCTATATTCACAGGCTTCACCTCATAAGTATGTCCAGGTAAATTTATTTTTCCTTTATCCTAACCATTTCACTTTATTAGATCTATAGAATAAATGGGTGGTATAATGTAGAATATAAATTACCATTTTAGTGCAATTAGTGTCATTTGAGACCACCGTATCCTTAGCTTACCCTATACCTATCTTAGTGCCTCTCTTGATCATTTTAAAACTTTTATGAGAGTCTAAACCATTCACAAATTACCATAAGTATCACCAAGCCTTCACTTAGGTACCTAAGTCCATTTTTAACCCATTTCTACCACCTAGATATTAGTGCAACCCTTTAGAATATAATGCACTAGCTATGGCAAAGGGGAAATGGTAATTTCCCTTTTCTCTTTTAACCCCCAATGAATATCTTTATGTTTCTAAAATCACCTTAGGATAAACCTAGACCCATTTCATATCTTGATAAGAAACATAACACTATATATAGACCACTTTCATTCATTTAACCCATATATGGAAATCAAATTCAAATACTCACAAATAAACATAGAAATAATGATGCAAATCAAGGTCATTGATCCCTATTATAGCCTACTTATGCATACACCCTTCTAAAATAGCTAAGAGATTAGATTACTTAGATTTATATTCTGAAGTCACACTCAAATATATAAAATCATAACTCATGCTAACATTCACTTGTACTTATACCAACACTTAGATTGGGATAACTACATCAGGCTTGCTCCCTTTTTAAGGTATTGGTATATAGGCAACACTTAAAACATGTGGTGTTGAGGTCATATCCAACCTACACTAATAACACCAAACTCCTTTAATTATGATCCTAAAATACCTTAAAAAATGGAGGCTTAGGGTTTCACATTAGAATCAGTCAAAATAGATAATAGACAACAACTCAACATTTAGTCATATAGGCACAAGCTTCTCAGTACAAGGTAAAGGTCCACCCAAAAACTCACTATCTCTAATGCACAAAGTTATTATCATAACACAAGAAAATATCATGGTGTGATATTGACCAAAGGACCACTCTAATATTGATGAGGGTTTTTGACACCTATTTCTTGTTGGTGACATGTTTCACTATTCTTGCACCAATTTCTAGCATGTCACTTGTTTATCTCAGTTAGTTTTTGATTTAAATACACCCTTTCTAATTCATTTCTACTTATAGAATAATTAGATAAATCAATTATTGAACAAATATATGACTTTTGATATTACTATATTTATTCCCTTATTTATATTCTATAAATTTAATAACCTAGGGTTTAACATTCCATAACTCCAATAAAAATGTTAAATCAAAGGTAATGATTGATTAAATTGTACAACATGAATAATATTTGAAAGGTTTGGATTTATCCCACATCTATTATTATTATTATTATTATTATTATTATTTTACATTTTGATATTTAGTATTACTCATAACATTGGTATTTTTTGTCTAATCGATCACATCTAAAGTAGCATTGTGATTTTGGTTTAGGACATTGGGCCCTTGATTACTTTGATTGTTTGGGTTATTGTTTTGATAACTTCTACTATTTTTATTGGGGTTAATATATTAATCCACTTGAATTATATGCTATATTAACAATATATAAAGTCACTTTTTCAATTCTAAGTGCACTCTCTGGTGCTTTAACATACAATCTATAAGGGAATTTATAAACATCTTCCCTAGTTTGTTTGTAAGAGAGTGGAGAAAAAGGTCATAAAAATATCTTTGATCCATACGAGAGACACTAGTAAAGGAATAAATTAATTTTTACCACCCTATAATGAAGTTATATAATATTCATGAGACTCTTTCTTAATATATAAATACTCTTGTATGCCAATCCAATGTTTTTTTGTTCATATTAAATGCTTTAACAAATTGTGTCATGAGTTGTCATAAAAAGGGATAAAAGATTTAGGGAGGCAATACTAGCAATATAGCATAGTTATATTAATGGTTTTATGGAAAATTTTATCCAACCCCCATCATAGGGTAAAACATCTCTAATTGGCATGGAATATGCCTTGACATGTGTGTTTGGGTCCCCTTATCCCTTATTTTGAGGAGTTTTATAAATGGTCATGGTAAGGGGACCAATTAAATGGAATGATCATGAGGTTCCTTGAGAAATTAAGTATATTTCCCCATTTTACTAATTTTTTTTAATAAGTATCATGATAATCTTCATGAGAAATATTTAGATAGGAAGTGGGCATGAAACCACTAGGGTTGAATGTTTTTTTCTTAAGTGTACAGAGGATAACATGCCAAAAAATAGCTATCCAGTTGTGTTAAATTAAATAATATGTGGAAATATGTGTTAAATTATTTTAATGATATGCTCTAATTGGTGGCTAAAAAATTAGAATGTATGTGAGTAACATGTAAGTGGTTACCTAGTTGTGGAGGACCATAGGTTATGGTGTATTGGTTGACATATTATTTTGAGAATCATATGAGAATGGGTTACAAATGAGAGCTTGAGTGGGAGGATAATTAGTTGAAGATATGTTTTTGGCTACCTAAATGAAGACACTAAAAGTAAAAAGGTATATTTAATTTTATTTAGGTGTAAAACAAGCTATAAGTAATGTGGGTTGATATTTATGAGGTTCATAAGAGGCTATTGGAATTAGGATGGGAGAGGAATGGCATTAGTTGTTGAACTATTTGGCCATTTATTGATTTGAATGATTGTTTCGAATAAAATTATAGTTGATCTTAAAGACATAAATGTGTCCCACATTGGTTAGCATTTATTGCTAACTTGTTGTGTCTAAACTGAATAATATATTCTATATAGCTTATTTCTTTAGCTTTCCTCTATTTTCTTATCTATAATGTTTTAGATTTTTTATTATTTTGTGTATAAATTTTGGGCTCATCATTCTTCCTTCAAGCTCTTTATATATTTTTCCATCTTGTTTGTTTCACTATTTCCAACTTTTTTTTTATTTCATCATATATATTTATTAAATTTCTAAGTTATTTTATTATTTTATAGATTTTATTATTTTATAGCTTTTATGAGGCCCCAATTTTCACAAAGCTAGTTTTTGGGATTTAATTTTTCACACGTCATAATGTGGAATGAACTTGATATAATTATATACATGATATACTTATAATTTTATTGGTGTTATCTTACTATTGATATAATGTATTTTATGTTATTTATGTTATTAGTTTCATACTTGAATATTATTCTGATGGTGATTATGGATTATTTCACTTTCACTATTGAGATGCATACTGCATTATCATTCTAGTTGAGTTACTAATTATTTATCATGAGATTTAATTAAACACACACACACACACACGCACGCACATGCACGCACACACACACACACACACACACACACACACACACACACACACACACACACACACACACACACACACACACACACACACACACACACACACACACACACACACACACAAAATTTAAGTAGCATCTATCAACACACGATGCATGCATAAAAATATCAAAAATCACAAAATCACAATAATCAATATGAGGTAATATAACCATGAAAACATCCTTATATATGCTAGTTATCATATACATATGATAACTAGCATATATAAGGATGTTTTCATGGTTATATTACCTAATATTGATTATTGTGATTTTGTGATTTTTGATGTTTTTATGCATGCATCGTGTCTTGATAGATTCCACTTAAAATGTTTATATATATATATATATATATATATATATATATATATATATATATATATATATATATATATAAACACACTCAGATCTCATGATAAGGAATTATTAACTCAGCTAGTATGATAATGCAAAATGCATCTCAATAGTCAAAGTGAAACATCAATAATCACCATCAAAATAATATTCCGGAATGAAACTAATAACATCGATAACACAAAATAGATTATATCAGTAACAAGATATAACCAATAAAATTAAGTATATCATGTATAAATTAATATATATCTCTGTGTGATGTGTGTGTTTGTCTACATACATACATATATAGACATACATATACATATATACATAGATACATATACATATACATATAAATACACACACACACACACACACTGTGTGTGTGTGTGTGTGTGTCTATATATATATGTATATATGTATGTATGTATACATACATACATACATACATATATATATATATATGTGTGTGTGTGTGTGTGTGTGTGTGTGTGTGTGTGTGTGTGTATGTATGTATATAGACACACACACACACACATATACATAAATTTTATTTTTGATGCATCAACCTAGATAACTCTAGATACTATATGTACATCTGATGTTTGTACTCTTTCTGATATATCTACTGGTTCATTCTTTTCTGCAAATGAAGCAACTATAGAATTTGGTGAAAAAAATCCTAGCCCTGAATGGAAACTTCCAAATCTTAAGGCCATAGATGTTTATGATAAGGTTTATCATTTTCATCTTATTGCTAAAATCTCTATATAAATTTTTGAAAATGTTATCTAGGTTAAACAAAATGATGATTGTAAATACCACTTGTAAATAGTTGATGATAAAACTATTTGTTAGTTAAAATATCAATTTAAATATAAGTTTTTTCATATTGGTGCCATTTACATTGGTGTTTTCACTTTATTGAAAAGAGGTCTGAATGTCAATACTCTAGGTGTTTACTTGAGAATAGACATATCACCTTTAATGCTTATCTACAGAATGCTATCCAAACTAGTCTTCATGATGGCCCAATCTTTATAACTGTACACTCAGATTATCTAGTGGTTATCCATCAAGAAGAATATATAAATAAAGTCTTGAAACTTTTCCTCCAAACCCATGGATTAGATATGTTCCCTAGCTCTTGTCCTCTAGTTATTAAATACTAGGTCATATATTGCCTAACCAATACCCTTCATCTTGTTGTCAAGCATACTCCCATGCAAGGCAAAAGTATGGTGTGCAGAGTAATTAGAAATAGTTAAATAATTCTTGTTGAATTCATTTCTTGGTCATATCTTAAGTTTCCAATAAAGTGGATAGTAGAAATAGAATTTGTCCAAAAGCCTAGGAAATATTTATCTTTTTCTACATATATAAAAGATTTGTCAAACAAATCTAACATCAGATTTGAATCTCACAATGAATTGAAAGATCATATGTAGAGCATACAATAGTACCAACCCTTAACTCCAATTAATCATCATTGTCTGCATCTCAAAAAATTCCATGATCCTCAAATAAATTCATACTTCTATGTTGACTATCAAAAAATTATAAGTCATCCAAATTAGTCCAATATTCACATGGTTAAAAGAGATTTAGCCATTCAAGAACTACTTGAGAAAAATAAGAAGTTACTTGCTGAAGACAAAATAATTAATATGGAAGGAACTTCTTAAGAAAGGACTAATAAGGAAGATGAATAAGGTCATGTATGGAAAACTCCTTTAGGAGATGAATCACACACATAAAAAAGATTCTCAAATTTTATTGATTTCAATCAATATTTCCCTGATGGAAAATTTAAACCATAAATGTATTATCTTTGAACATCTAAAAAAAGTTTTGATTAGTCTACCAAAGTCAAATTAATAAACTAGAATAATCTTGCAGCTAAATGATTGAATAATAAAGTCTCACAAATATAGTAGATTTTAGAGTAGGTTTTTAAGATGTTAAAAAGTATTGAGTTATATCAAAAAGGAGAACTTTCTAGAGAAATCAATGTTTTGAATGATAATGTTACTACTTAACATAGCCAACTTGTTTAAAAAATAGATAATGAGTCTAATAGCATTAGAGTACAAAAATAATATACTAAAACCAAGATATAAAATTTGATTGTTGAGGAAAAGGTTATCAGTCATAGTCAAGATCAGCTTTAGTCTAGTGTAGTTTATCTTGAAATAGATTTAAAAAATTAAATGTCTACTCTTGAGACAAAATATGAAGAATCGCACCAAAAAATTAGACATCTATCTTCAGCTTCTGATAGTAGAGCTAGAGAATTAATAAATCATAGTTCTAGCCTTTCTGTTATTCTTGAGATTCTAAATTCAATAAAGGATAAAGACTAATCTTCTTGACCATAGCCAAAAATTATTGTTCCAAAACACATTGATTATAGTTAGAATATCCATTCTTAGCAAAATGTTCTAAACTTACAAAGAGAAGCATTTATGAAGTTTAAATCAAAGAGTTTGCCTGATCCAAAAGTATCTCTTGATAAGATATTCCAAGTAGGCATGGCTAAGATAGAGCCTACTAAAATAGAAATTTACTTTGAAAAAACAAAATCTTCTACATCTAAACCTCCATTAGACTCTCAAATGTTTCATGAAAGCATATACACTCATCCAAAATTGATCTCTATAATCTATAATGATTTACTTTTTGAATTTTTTGGTATAATTGATAATGATAAGTAGGCAAACAAAGCCAAGTTTCTTAAATCTCAATTTTGTTATGTGACCTAGATAGATGAATATATGTGATATATGGAAAATCTATTCTATTATTCTAGAGAAGTCTTTAATCTAGCATACAAGATTAGATATATAGAATCATTTCCTAGATATTTCTCTACCAAGTATAAAGCTACTATGGGTGAAAATATTCAAACCATGTCCTTTGGAAGAATAAACTAGAACATTAAAGTAGTTAATGAGAAGTTGTGTGTAGAAAGAAAGGCACAAACGGAAACTATGAAGTTTCATAAATAGATAGGCACAAATTTTTCAATTCTCTAGATGATAATTTTTGTTGTATGGATGTGCATAAATAAAAATAGTATAAATCAAGAAAAAATCACATTCTTTCAAATGTTCTTCTAGAAAAGAGTTCACTTATAATAAGCCTTGGAAGTCTAGATATAAATTTAGAAAAAAGAAGTTTGGTCTAAAAAGGATATTTAGAAAAAAAACATGGTTACAAAAGAAGCCTATTAAGTGTTTCATCTTTCAAGGTGATCACTATGCTAATAAATGTCCTAATAGGAGAAAACAATTAATAAAGATTATTTTTTTGAATATTTATAGAACTGATGAAGATGAATATGTACCAGTATTAGAAGAAGATGATCTCCAATATAAATTAGGTATTTTGTGGAAAGCATCTGATAGTGATGATAATCAAATAAATATCATTCTAGTTAAATCTAAATTAGAAGATGAATCATCTGATTATGATTTTGATATAGGATTTTAGATTCATATGATTTTTTATCCTTTTTTGGATGCCTTAAGTTTATCTTAATAGATATCTTTCCTTAAATAAAGAAATGATAAAACTCTTGCCTATATGATCTCCCAAAAAATGTTTTTACAACAAAAAATTATAGCTACTAAGAAAAAAGACACTCTTCATTTAGCCTAATAAAAAAGGTAAAAAGATATTTTATATAAAGAATATTAGTCTAAATACTATAAAGCATCTCCGGTTGAAGCTGCTTATGATAGAGCTACATTCTGAAAGAAGTGTATTTTTCAAATTCATCTCTTTCTCACTAAAGATCAAACTAAATTACAATATCTCTTGAAAGAAGAAGCTCTTGTTGATGAATATGAACACCTATTTGAAGAAGAGCTACTCTAGGTCACTAATGAGATTGAATCTCATTTTGAGGTTGGAATACCTTTCATAATAATTCAAATATCCATAAGATATTAGTATACAATACTAATAATCTAGTTTGTAAAATTCATATCAAATGGGATGGTTTTAAACCATATAGTTTGGATGTTTTTATTGATACAGGTGCTGATATTTTAGTTCCTAGATATCATTCTATTCCTACTAATATGTGGAAAGATGATTTCCATTGATTAGCTTTGAATACAAAAATAGTGGTTTTAGAATTGTTTGTAGTCAAACCTTTTATACTTGGTGACTCTATTTACCATTTTAAGATAGTCTAGCATGAAATGCCAATGTATGACATGATGATTGGTTCAGATAATTTGGAAACTTTATATCCTATCAAAATTTAGCTACATGAAATCATTCTTACACAAATATATTATTTATACAATAAATATAGATACGAATGTATAATTCCATTAAAATAAAAACCAAAGAAAGTAGTTGACACTAGATAGATATAGCAGAAGGTAAATATTTGTCATGCTAGTATTGATCTAATAATTAAAAAGATTAGAAAGGATTGTTGTTCTAAATAACCTTTAGCATTTAAAAGTAGATAAAAACATGAATGTAGAATTGAATTGAAGATGGTAAAATACAAAGATGTTAAAGAAATGCCACTGAAGTTTAAGGCACATCATTTAGGAATGTCTCCTTCACTTAGGAAAGAATGTTTTCAAGAAATAAAATAATTGAAAGAACAGGGTTTGATAAGGGATTCCAATAGCCCTTAGGCATGTGAAACATTTTATGTAAATAAAATGTCAAAGTAGATAAGAGGTGAAAAGAGACTAGTTATAAATTATGTCCCTCTTAATAAATATGTTTTACCTATTCAGCATCTTATTACTTAAAAAGATGAAATCTTAAAAAAAAATGGAATAAAAGTCTACAATAAGGTTGATCTAAAATCAAGATTCTGGTAGATACAAGTGGCAAAACAAGATAAGTACAAAACTACATTTGTTACTCTTTTTAGCCAATATGAATGGAATGTTCTACCTTTTGGTCTAAAAACTACTGCTAGTATATTTCAAGAGATGATGAACAAAATTTTCTCAGCATACTCTAATTTTATGATTGTCTATATAGATGATATATTAGTTTTTTCAAGATCACCTAAAGAACATCTCAATCATCTGGAGCAATTCTATCAAATTATGTGTGCCAATGGTTTGGTTCTATCTAAGAAAAAAAATACTAGTTTTTAAAGATAAAATTGAGTTTATAGGGGTTACTATAAAATTAGGGGAAGTTACATTACAAGAACATGTTTTTAAAAATATCAAATTTTTTCCTAATTAGCTGAAAGATAAAAAATTGTTACAGAGATTTCTTGACTGTGTAAACTATGTAGTTCAATATTATTATAACATTACATAAGATGGAATTCTTCTAAACAAAAGGTTATCAAATAATCTTCCAGCATGGTATGATGAGATGATGAAATATGTTCAAAGGATAAATAATTTTTTTTAGAATTTACCACTTGTAGTTCTACCTAGTAATGGTCTAAAGATCATTGATATGATGCTTGGTTCAAATAATTTGGCAACTTTCTATCCTATCACAATTCAGTCATATGAAATAATTCTTGCACAAAATATTCTTTATACAAGAAGTCTATATATGAATATATGATTCCATAAAATGAAAAGACAAAGAAACTAGTTGACACTAGATGAATATAATAGAATGTAAATCTTTGTCATGATATTATTCATCAGATAATTGAAAAGCTTAGAAAGGATTATTGTTCTAAAAATCATTTAGCATTCAGAAGTAGAAAAATACATGAATGTTATTAGAGTAGATAAGAGGTAAAAACAAACTAGTTATAAATTATGTCCCTCTTAATAAATATGTTTTACCTGTTTAGCATCTTATTCCTTCAAATGATGAAATTTTACAAAGAATAAATGGAATTAAAGTCTATAGTAAGTTTGATCTAAAAAGTAAAATATTGTTGTATTGCCTAAGACATAAAGAGTTTACAAAGCTTTTATAATAGACTAAAGAAATACCAAACTTAGGAAAAGATTTTGATTCATAGGTTCCCACAAAAGGGCAAGCGAATAGCATACACTTATTCCTAACTCACTAAGATAAATCTAGACTTACCACTCTAGACTCGACTCTAGGCATTTGATGATTGTGACATGAAGAACTCCCCATATTTATAGGATAAAATGATAATATCAATAGTTGAGACAAAGATTCTGAATTGATGGACACAAGGCAAGATGCGAAAATTAGGTGGGTTATGGGCACACTATACACCACCTAACAAGAAAAGGCAAATAAGGAATCTACTGACACAACTAATAAAATATCACTGTTTTTAAGTGATGAGGTCCATAAGACTAAAAGAGGGTTAACATGCCCACATTCATGGCTATAGATAGACCCTATAACTAGTATTTAGATTAAATCAGTCATCATCATTAAATTTGTATTCTCCTTAGGGAAAATAGTGGTTGTCATCATCAGAGTCTAAGTCATTGTGATTTATGTATAAATCTAAAGTAATACCTAATTTACAACTGCTAGGTGTAGGAAGAAACATATCCTGATGACTTATTATAAACCTCTTCTAAAGAGTTGCTAATAGTTGAGCAGGAGATAAGCCAGCATGTAGGTTAGCTTAAAATTTTTGAACTGAGAACATTTCAAACTTAATTATGAAGGGTATCCTTAAGTTAATAAATATATTCCTTACTTGATCATGAGGGATATGAATAGTAAGATCATTAGAAGATTTCATAGGCATAACATGATCCAAAAATTCAAATAAGTAATCAAGAATTTTAGAAAATGTTTAGAAATTTTTAGTAGCAAGGTTAAAGCTTGGCCAGAATGTAGACCATTGAATTAAGAATTCAAAATCATGCCTTCAAATGAAATTCTTGAAGGGATTATTTATTCTAGTAATGCTTCGATTATTAGCTTTATGGTATAACATTATAGTAAGAAACCATATTTTACCATTAGGTTCTTGAAACTATGATATCTATGCCAAATAAGTATTTATAATTTCAATAGAGGTTTCCTGAGATTTTTTGGTGAGAGCATTTATCTCATGAGTTAACTGATTCGCAATAGATAGAGTGGATCTCCATATATGATGATGGAATTCTTCGTGCACTTATATAACTATTACTACCATGATTGATTTTTTTGAATTATCTAAATTGAATTCTCTAAATATAAAATCAATAAAACAATTTTTTTTTCCTGAAATATGCTAAACATAGAAATAAAAATCTAATAGAAAATTTTCCCACCTAGTTAACATGATCACATATCCTTTCTTTAGATTATCAATATAATGAAGATTACTCATAAAGTTATTTAAATCAGATCTAACATGAAATTTCTCTGATCTAACAAAAAACATGAAAGTTTAAATAACATTAATAACATCGAGAATTTATTTTTGAGTAGATTAATAGTTTTTTTCATCTTGTTTAAAATTTTAGAAGCAAATCTGGAGGGCTTCTCTGAACCATCTGATAATATTTTTTTAATAATAACACCCCAATATAAATCTAAGGCATCTATCTCAATGATCTTTAGACCATTACCAGGTAGAACTAGATGTGTTAAATTTTGATAATTCTACTTTACCCTTTGAACATATTTCATCATCTCATCAGACCATGCTAGAGGATTCTTTGATAACCTTTTATTCAGAAGAATTCTATCCTATGCACTGTTATAATAATATCTAGCTACATAGTTTACATAGCTAAGAAATATTTGTAATATTTTTTTATCTTTCAACTCATTAGGAAAAATTTTGATATTTTTAAAAACATGTTCTTGTACTACAACTTCCCCTAATTTTATAATAATCCCTAGAAATTCAATTTCATCTTTAATAATTGACATTTTCTTCTTAGATAAAACTAAACCATTTTCATACACAATTTGATAGAATTACTCCAGATGATTGAGATGTTCTTTAGACAATCCTAAAAAAACTAATATATCATCTATATACATAATCATCAAATTAGAGTATGCTGAGAAAATTTTGTTCATCATATCTTTAAATATACTAGGAGAAATTTTCAGACCAAAAGGTAGAAAATTCCATTCATATTGGCCAAAAGGAGTAACAAATGTAGTTTTGTACTTGTCTTACTCTACCACTTTTATCTACCAGAATCCTAATTTTAGATAAAAATTATTGTAGACTTTACTTCCATTTATTCTTTGTAAGATTTGATATTTTGAAGGAATAGGATGCTGAACAGGTAAAACATATTTATTAAGAGGGACATAATTTATAACTAGTCTCATTTTACCTCTTATCTACTCTGATATTTTATTTACATAAAATGCTTCACATTCCTAAAGGCTATTGAAATCTCTTATAAAACCCTATTCTTTCAATTGTTTTATTCTTTGAAAACATTCTTCCATAAGTGAAGGAGACATTTCTAAATGATGTGCCTTAAACTTAGGTTCTAGTTTTTTACTATCTTTGTCTTTTACTATCTTTAATTCAATTCTACATTCATGTAGTTTTATACTTTTGAATGTTAAATGATTTTTAGAATAACAATCCTTTTTAAGATTTTCAATTATTAGATAAATATTAGGATGAGAAAGATTACCTTTTGTTGTATCCATCTGGTGTCAACTAGTTTCTTTAGCTTTTATTTTAATGAAATTCTACATTCATATCTAGATTTCTTTTATAAAGAATATTTTTGTAGAAGAATTAATTCATGCAGCTGAAATGTGATAGGATATAAAGTTGCCAAATTATCTAAACCGATCATCATATCATACATTGGAATTTCATGCTGGACTATCTTAAACTGGTAAATAGAGTCACCAAGTATAGCGAATATAATTGTAGATCATTTTAAACCATTATTTTTGTATTAAAATTTAACCGATGGAAATTAGATTTCCACATATCAGTAGGAATATAATGATATCTAGCAAGTAAAATATCAATAGCAGTATCAAGCAAGACATCCAAACTATATGGTTTAAAACCATCCCATTTGATTTGAATTTTACAAACTAGATTATTAGTATTATACACTGATATTTGATGGATATTTAAATTATTATGAGAAGTATCCCTCCCCTCAAAATGACATTCTATCTCATTAGTGACCTAGATTAGCTCTTCTTCAAAGAGGTGTGAATGTTCATTAATAAGAGCTTATTCTTTTAACAGATCTTGTAATTCAGTCTAAGCTTTCCTGAGAAAGAGATGAAGTTAAAAAATATGCTTCTTTAACCAAGTAGCTCTATCATAAGTATCAGGTTGATAAGCACCCTTAATCAGAGATGCTTTCTGTAGTTTTTAGACTGAAATTCTTTGGATAAAATATCCTTTGCCTTTTTTTCTAGACGAAATGAAGAGTTTATTTTTTCTCAATAGCTATAAGTTTTTGTTGCAAAAATATTATTTCAGAGATCATATAGGTAGGGATTTTATCATATCCTTCTTTAAGGAAATATATCCATTGAGATAAACTCAAGGCATCTAGAGAAGGAGAAAAAATCATATGAATCTGAAATCCTATATCAAAATCATAATCATATGATTCATCTTCTAATTTAGGTCTAGCTAGATTCATATTTATTTGATTATCATCACTATCAGATGCTTCCCAAAAAATATTTGATTCATGTTGGAGCTCATCTTCTAATACTAACACATATTCATCTTCATAAATTGCATAACTATTCAAAAAATTAGTATTTTTGGATTCTTATCTCTTATTAGGAAATTTATTAGCATAGTGATCACCTTGATAGATGAAACACTTAACATGTTTCTTTTGATAAAAATGTTCATTTTTATGAATATCCTTTTTGGAACAAACTTCTTTTTCCTAGATTTTAATCTAGACTTCCAAGGCTTATTATAAGTGAACTCTTTTCCAGAAGAACATTCATAAGAATGTGATTTATTCTTGCTTTTGTAATATTTGTATTTATGCACATCCATAGAACCAAAATTATCATTTAGAGAATTGTATAATTTTGCACCTATCTATTTATGAAACTTCATAGTTTCTTTTTGTGCCTTTCTTTCTGTACACAGCTTCTCATTAACTGCTTTAATGTTGTGGTTTATTCTTCCAAAGGACACGATTAGAATATTTTCACCCATATCATCTTTATACTTGATAGCAAAATATGATTTTATATACCTAATCTTGTATGTCGGATTAAATATTTCTCTATAATTATAAAATAGATTTTCCATATAGAACATATATTCATCTATCTTG